>PVJA010003871.1:0-62160 GCA_004027025.1 Myocastor coypus | reverse complement strand
ACTGATCACTGATATCGACATAATACTTTCGCTCTTCAACCCTTCATGATTCCAGCTGTCCCTTGGATTCAGTGCTACTCTGAGCACAAAACTGAAGGGAGACACATGCTACGCCCTACTTCTCAGAGAATAAAAGATCAGTGAGCTGACAGAGTGAGTGAAACGTACAGAAGATCAAGGAAATATACATTTTAAAAAAGAAGATGATCAAAAGTTCAGTAAAAATGCAAATGCACGTGGTCCACAAATGGCAGAAAACATAGTAAGAATTTTATAGGAATTTTATAGGAAAAGAAAACTTAGAAATTGCACTGAATTCATTAGCATTTCAAAGGTTGATGTTTCCTTAACATTTGACATCTATTTATAATAACAATAGATGTATCAGAAATCCTAAAATGAAAAAAATGTACCTTTGGCATTTCCTATATGAAACAAATTAGTAATCTTTCCACTAAAACCATTTAAAAGTCCCACAAAAGATAACACACAGGTTTTCTTTAGTACTCTTCAGTAGTATATTTAATAAATTAAGTCTTTTATTGTGTGCTACTAAAATCCCATGTGACTTTAATATTCAGAGAACAAGTTGAAAGTTTAATTTCCTAGAAATATGACAGTTGTCACAAAAATGGCTGAAAAAATTGTACTCACTGTCCTTCTCTCAGACAAGAGCTTTCTTTCTCCTAATAAATTATATTCTGCTCTTGACATCCATTCTTCCTAAGACTTATTCTTCAGTAACTTGTCCCAAGTACCTTTGAGGCTGGAAGTTTCATTCTCCTATATCATAAAAAAGTAATTAAATTATACATCAGGTAACTAGTAAAGATTTGATGCTGATAATACACCAAGTACTAAATTCAGCTTGTGAAGTGCTCTGCTGAAGACAAGCTTACCTGCAGAATACCTTCCTGCCTGGCAAGGGCTGGGCCATGAGTTTCATTCCTGATATCAAAAAAAGAAAAAGCTCCACATTTCTAACCCCCATTCTGTTTTAGTCTTGCCAAGCTGTTATATACAATGATGGCAATTAGCCTCACTTATAGATATAGCTGATTTCTGAAAATTAATGTCCCTGAAGTCACGTTACTGAGGTGTGAGAGGCCTATGTGTGATTGTAACACTGCCACCGTACATCCTCCTGTCATACTCAAAGGGTTGCGTTAGATATGGAAGGTGATGATCGAGGGAGCTTTATTCTACAGGTAACTGTATTTCCACAAGTACGTTCACAATTTTGCAATATTTAACTTTTCATGAAATCCAAATAAGTGCTTCTATTATTTTCAGCATCTTACAATATATCCAAATCAGCTATTCTTGAAAATAGCAGTGAGACGGTCGTATGAACTGACAATGGCATGTGTAAAATTGTCTGACTAGGCATGGAGAATGCTTCAAAGTCACAAAACACTTGAGTTCCAGAATTGTGGTTGTGTAGCCCAAGAGCCAAAGTTAGAGCAGTCCACCATAGCACCCAGTAGCAACATTCCAGGTATGCAAAAAATATTAAAAGTAATATATCTGAGCTTACACATAAGCTATCTATATTTTTTTTCTTTTCAGCATGGAAATCATTTTCATTTTCAGATCAACATTAGTGTTTTGTGTGTATGTGTATTTGTGTGTGCAAGGCCTTGCTATGTACCTTGGACTCATAGTAATCCTTCTGTTTTCACCCTCGCTAGGGCTGGGTTACAGGCATGTGCCACCATGCCTGTATTCCATCACTAGCTGAGCAAACCCTGTGGTAGTACCAGCATGGCATGTGGTGTCATGTGTTGAACCTGGCTCCTGCACTTACCTAAGCAAGCGCTTAGTCCACTGAGCTATCTTGCTGGCCCTGATAAGCTGCATTTTAGATTCTGTGAAAGATGTGTTAAAGCCACAGATAGATGTTCCTTACCTGGAATGTAGTTATACACTGATAATCACACTCTTAGTTGACGTAACACATGTTCTACTGAATGTAATTGCTTAATCACTGAGCACTGTTGCACTGTAATCGTGCACTGCACAGCACTCACTGTTCCTTTTGTGATTTTTGTTGTTAACTGGAAGTTACATCGCACCCCTCCCTAGCACTGAGAAAGAGTATTGTACCGAACATGGCGCGACCTCTAGGAGACCATCTCTGGTACTTTTGTCCCATAGCTGCGACTCAATGCTTGGCATGCAAAGTTAAGGAAGGAAAGGTTTAGTTAGCTCACGTTTAGCGGAGGCTTCCTTCTATACTTTTCTGGCCCAAGGCAGAGTGGCCCATGGCAGATGACAGTAATTCATGGTGTCAGAAACAGCAAAGAGCAAAAGGAGGAGGAACCGCTTTGACTACTAGCGAGCCTCTCCCACCTCCTTACATTCACATGCAGATTTTCTGTAACACTCATACCAGTAATTCCAGTATTGGATCATGAATCAGTCACAAATTCTTTGAACCATCCAATGACTGCAGAAGTATTTAGTGGAACAACAGTCACAAACCATAACAAAGCTTAACATCCAAACATATTTTCAGAATAGGTATCAATCAGACATAATTCCAAACTTGAAAGCCTAAGTCAAAATTTCCTCAATTGAAATTATAGGTTGACTTTATAGTGCTACATTTTAAATTGTATCTTGTAAATCATCTAGGTTCAGTAGCAAACATTATATTTTTTATAATTAATCTAAAGAGTATTCTGTGTTCTGCTCTATAACTAAATTATATAATGGAAATGCCATTTTTAATGTGAAAGGAGTCTACCAACATGTGCTAAACTAAAATTGAAATGCACCAAAGATCTAAATATTAAAACAGAAGCACCAAGTCTCCTTGAAGAGTGAATGTGTATGTGTCTTAAAAACATAGGTGTAGACAGGGACTTCATGATCAAAACTGCAATCACAGAGAAAATAATACAAAGAATAAATGAATGGAATAACATCCTATTAAAGAGGTTTGCACACCAAAAGAATCAGAGTTAAAAGGCTGTGCACAGAGTAGGAAAATATCTTAGCCAGTTGTCCCTTAAGCAAAGGACTTCTGTTAGATGCTATCAAGCTTAGAACCAAATCTAAATTCCCAAATTAAGTGAGCATCTGAGGTGAATAGACACTTAACAGAGGAAGAAATGCAAAGAGCAAATAAGTACATGAAAAAAATGTTCAACATCGATGGTCGCTGATATAAATTAAAACAATTACAGAATGGCTATCGTCAAGAAATCAACCAATAACAAATTCTGGAGGCATTTTGGGTAGAAAGGTAGCCTTTCCATTGCTGATGGGAGTGGAGGCTGATACAACTATGGTGGAAATCAGTGGGAAGACTCTGAAAAACAATACTATTAAAGGTGCCATTTGGCTCTTTTCTGGCTATTTTCCTAGAAGAATGAAAACATCACATCACAGTGATACATGCAGAATCACATTTGTAATAACTAAATCTTAGAAACAACCCATATGCTCATCAACTCAGGAGTGAATAAAGAAGACGTATTTTAAATACAAAGGAGCCATAAAGAAGGATAAACATGAGCAATTTTTCGCTTTGTATTTATTTATTTATTTATTTATTTATTTATTTATTTATTTATTTATTTGTAAATGTATTCTGCTACAGACTATACTCTGAAGTGGGAAAAGACTGTGCACATGTGTAAATACCACAATGCCTCCTTGATGTGAGGGACTGAAAGAAGAAATAAGAATCACACTATACAATAGATATTGTGGAAAAAGAGGAAACTGTTCAAAAGAAAAGATTAACAAGGAGGGAGGAAAGGGGAAAGAAAGGAAGGGAAAAGGAACAAGAGATAAAAAAGATTGAAATTGGAAGAATGTTTGGTGAATAGGATGGGGGAAAACACAAACACATAAAAAAACAAACAAAAGCTGAAGAATGAAACACTGAAGTCAATTATACAATGATTGTTCAAAAATTATACTTTTTTTTGCTGTAGTTCTTCTGAAATGTAGTAACATGCATTTATTTATTTATATTTTCATGTTATAGTTTGGTCTAAAACATAATGAAGGATTGTATATCTTGGGGGATTGAGGAAACTGCCTGGATTTTCTGGGTTCTGCTCTCTTCAACCATTAGTGCCTTTGTGACTTCAGAGAAGAACAGGTTCTGAGTGAGTGGGTTCAGTTGGAGGAGGGGGTGCCTGGGGAGTGACTCTGAGGGGTGTGTCTACTGCTCCACCCTTCTGCTCTCTGCAGCTGGCTTGTGGGGGTTGTGTGGCTTTCTAATACACTGTTGCTACACTTGCTTCTCCACAAGGTCAGCTAACCAACAAAACATCCAGCTCTGTGAAGCAATGAATGTTTTCCATTGATTGATATTTGACTCATATGGAAAATTGGTATTGAGCCTGTGATTGTTGCTGTGGCTTTATCTGGCCATGTCATTCCGAAGGTTTTGGAATTGATTAATGAGAGGAGATCATAGATATTTGGAAAATAGACTCAGAAAATCTTACAAGGATTTAATCAAGACTAACAGGTAATTCTGGTGTGAAGAAGATCAGAATACTGGGGGTAGGTGAAGAATAAAGTCTGTGCTTATAGAAAGGAGGACTGCAGTGCCTGCTGAACCGGAGACTATGCATTCTAGATTCTGGGAATGAATTTTGTCTACATTTTCTCATCCCCTTTTTCTTTGTGCAGGGCTGAGCTTAAGAAAAAGTAAGCTACAGACTGAGTGGAAAAAAAAAGTTAGAGGAGCCCAAACTTTAGCCTATGAAGCAGGTACCGCTGGCTGCTTTAGTCCATGTTTAGCGAGACTAGAAACAATAAAACAGACAGAAATGTTCTACAAACTTCAGCCCTGGTTAGAAGAGAAGCATGCATAAAGTCGAGCAAACGGAAGGTGCTGCTGGACAGATTAGCTCTTTTGGAAATTAAAACCAGTACTTTGCACTAAGGAAAGTACTCTAAGGGCATCTGGGAAATTTGCTGTACCACACTTGTGTCCCTTGGCCTTCCCTGGTTCTTGGAGATCTGAGAAAAATTCATCTGGATCACCTCACAGGGAAACTGAGCACAAACTAGAAAGTAGTTCCAAAGTGTCATGATTTGTTGAAAAGTGTGATGACATTCAGAGACAAGAGAAGATGTTCCCAGCAAATGGGCAACGACTGAGTTCCTCTGTACCCATTGATCTTCCCAGCTTTCCTTTTTAGGATGTTCCAGGCTGTACTCTTACACATTTATGATTTGCTACTTATGATTTGCCGTGTTTTTAATTTTGAACTGTGCATGGGTTTTCCCATTATCCATTTCATAACATGCATGAGATATGGTGCATATAAATAAGTTTTAAGCATATATTAATGATGATAGATCCATCCAAGAACAAGTGGAAAGTTCAGTGAGTTGGTTCCTAGGTGGACAATTCCTAATTTTTTTTTTTTTTTTTTTTTTTTTTTTTTTTTTTTTTTTTTTTTTTTTTTTTTTTTTTTTTTTTTTTTTAAATTTTTTAAGTCTTTTTTATCACTTGGTAAAATTTCAAAAAAAAAAAAAAAAAAAAAAAAAAGCAGCTGGTACATTTCAGTGTTTACAAATTAATTGCCAAGTGACATGCTATATTTTGTGACAGAACATACTTCATATTTGATAAAGACAGAAAGAAGTAAAAATTGTGGTAGATTTTAACTTTTATCACTAACAGCAAAAGAAATGCACAAGATTAAAATGTAGCAGAAGTGGAACTATATATATATATATTAGAAAAACAGAATAACTACGTATGAAACAGTATCATGCAAATAATTTCACACAGATATATTGTTTAGGTACAATTAAGGTCTCTCACATGTAATAAAGGTAACAAAAAGATAAGTCATAAGAAACATTTAGGGGATGGTGAACAGTGTAGTAAATATAAGGAGCAAATGTAACTGTCAAAAACATTTATTTATTAGTTTTTTTTAAATATAGGATGTTGAATAAGCATTACCAACTACATAGAAGTAAGGGCTATAGATTAGAGGTAGAACATTTGCACAGCATATGAAAAGTTCTAAATTTTCTCCCTCCACACACACGCACAGAGAAAAAAAGACAGAGAGAGAGAGAGAGAGAACTTGAACTATAATGTAAGTTAGCAGAATGCATTTATGCTGCTGAAAATGGGAGACACAGAGAAGCAAGAGAACAAAAAAAAAAAAACAAGGAAAACTTTTGTGGGTTTCAGGCAAATTAACAAAAAGTTTGAAGAATACATTGACATTCACACAAAATATAGTTAATAAATTTTTAGATTAAATTTAATTTGTGACTTATTAGCACAATAGCAACAATTCACAAAGCATATAGCTTAACAAGAGTAATCCAGAGAATTCTTGGAAATCACAAATAGGTTCATGACAAAAAAGTAGAAGTAAAATGAATTGGAGGAACAAATAATAATACAGCAAACATTAAGGTATCACGAAAAACCAAAGAGGAAAAAAAAAGATTAAGATTGATTTGCATGAAATTTACACGTGGAGAAGGCAGTGGGTGTTGGGCAGTGTAGTAAGTAATAAGTTAGATAGTGCTGCAGGTAATATAATGGAGAAAGAGGAGAGAGAGGTGTCGGACAGAGGCTTTTCTGTTGTTGTTTTGTTTTATTTTAGCTTTATTAGGGAGATTGAGGCCGTTATGAGAATTTGGAGCAGAGTACAAACAAGCACTTCACCATACAAATGGCTAAACATCATTAGGTTTAGGGGAAGGAAACAAATAGAAAATGAAAAATGAAAAAAACTTGAAAAGAAGAATAAAAGCAACATACAAGAAGCTATATGATCAAAAACTATAATAATAATTACTAAATGCGATAATTTGGTACTGGAAAAGAAAAGGCTAAGCACAAATTAAATGGATCAGTAACAAATATCCCTAGAAATGTATTTTATTAGAAATTTTGTTAGCTTTGTAACCGTTGGCAAATCATTTGATACCTTGGGATCTATTTTCTCATGTGGTTCTTATGCGCAGTGTACACACATGACTCATCTACATAGTACTGGCTGGTAACATATGGGAGAACAAGGGTACTCCATCAGTTGAAAAATGTTAAAGTGCCCATCAGAGTTACTGCTCTGAAGGAGGATATTTGGAGCAAAAATAAATAAATAAATAAATAAATAAATAAATAAATAAATAAATAAATAAATAAATAATACAATGGAGAAGCAGCTAGCAGACTCCACAATGTTTACTTTGTAATGATTTATTGTGCCTGTGTTAGTTAATAGGTTACATTTGCGTAGAAGAGTTACTTGTTGTTTCCTTATTACTTGAAGAAGTTACTGATAGTTAGCAGAGAACATAATATCCCATTAAAATAATTCTCAGTTGAGATATTTAATTTAAATTGCATCCATAGATACACTCTTGCCAACTCTAAAACAAATTTTGCATGTCTGGACCCAAAGTTATGAAATGAAGGACTCTTTAATTTGGCTTTATACATTCATATAATCTAAGCAGCACAGAAGTGGCAATAAAAATTGCAATAGCCCTTAGGACACACACTTGACAAGCAGCCTGTGGTAAGCAATAAAGATTCAAGGATAACAATATGAATCAGTTTTCTAAGGATGCGGCTCACAGTAAGAAAGCAATAGCATAGGCCATATTTTTATTTGTACATGCAAAAATAGTTCACGATAATAAAAATGTCACTATATGGTATTGCAAGGAATATTTCAACCTACTGTTCCTAGAGGAATTCATAACCATTTAACTAGCAGTTTTCATTCTCTGTGGAATTCAAAATGCAAATTGATTTGTTCATTTTCCTGGTTTAGAGAAACATAATTTGTCCCTGCTACCCTGTGAGATTCTTCAGATTTCCTTGAGTAAAGGCAAAGTATTTATGAACACTTACGTGTAAATGCCCCCAGGGTCAAAGCAAAATCACAAAATACAAGGATTCATTGAATATTTTTCAGAGTCATTTGGAATTTCAAACTATCAATGTTGATTACTTTAAAATATGTATATTTTTAAATTATATCAAATGATTGTTTTGTTTCAATTCCTATGATTTTTGTGGCTTTAAGAAACTGAGAAGCTGAAGTTCACTATAAATCTTTTATGCAAAAAGATCTACGCAAAACTATAGCCATTCGTGCAGGTAATATTTAGGGTATGGTATTTAGCATACTGGTAGAAATGTTTATAATGCAGGAAAGCAAGAAATATTTGTTTGATTTTTTTTTTTTTACAACTTCAAAAGCTCTCAGAACGATACCATTTAACAAGTATATACACCCCACAAACTGTACGTCAAACACTGGCCATGGGCTGCTGTAAATAGCAGGATCTACAAAGATTTCCTCCGCCTTGGAGGAGAAAAGCAGGAGGGAACGCTACAGCAGAACCGGGTCAGTACTGTGGTGCGCGTGAGCCCAGGCCCAGCGTGGGTATGAGCACACTGCCGGAATACACTGCTACACTAGAGGATTCAGGTATGAAGAGCCATCTACACCATTCCTCAGAGGAAACA
This sequence comes from Myocastor coypus, assembly GCA_004027025.1. NCBI lineage: Eukaryota > Metazoa > Chordata > Mammalia > Rodentia > Myocastoridae > Myocastor > Myocastor coypus. The sequence goes on along the minus strand of PVJA010003871.1, from coordinate 53,672 downwards.
CTTTAGCAATGTAGATATTCTGTGGGGACACTGACAAAAGCTATTGTTGACCCTACGTGACATTCAACAACACATGGTGTGGAAGCCACTAGCTGGATTGACATTTTTCCAAATGACAGAAGTGATAAGAATGCAGGTGATTTCAAAGTATGAATCCCTGTGTAACATTTTAAGAACTTAGGAATCATTTCTTGTACTTTATATTTCAAGGACATATATTTAAATATTTATGTATAATTTCAAGGAAGTATGAAGAGATTATTCTGATACCAGTACTGCTGGTAGCAGAGACAAGAAGTCTGAAGATGAGGGGTGAAAGACAGAACGCTTGGGAAACCTGGAGATGGCTGCTCCCACACTGCCGTGTCCGTGGCAGGAAAGTGACTTCCTTCCGGCATTAATCGGATGTGATCGATAAAGGGTGGACATGTTATTTTCACTCTTTGGTTTGAGCCTTGGGTGACTAAGTTACTGTCCTGACAATATCACAAATACAAGAGTAAATAAAATGAATGATTTTTTTAAGTGTGCAATGCTTCAGTATTCATCTTTCAGAATTATATAAATTCATAGATATCAGGATGATTAGTATAATTTTGAACCCGTTACCTGGGTTGCTACAGTAGTTTGGTATAAAGCATATAGATTTATGCTGAAAAAAACAGAAACTACCAATTGCTAAAGTCAACTTAAAGTTATAAACCTAACGTTCTTGCTGGGCATGGTGTTGATGTCTGTAATCTCAACAAGGGGAGGCTGAGGCAGGAGGATCGCTGTGTGTTTGAGGTCAACCTGGACTATGAAATGAGTTCAAAGCAGAGTGAGATGATTTCTCAAAAAGACAAAAAACAAAACAAAACACAAAAAATATCTTTACCTGTGAATTCAGAAGCAAATTTTCTAGAAGCACAGTCCACTTTGTGTGCGCACTAAACAGTTTCATTGGATACACGTAGGAAAAACAAATATTTTATGCTCTAACATGGATAGATGAGGCCTTAGTAAAGAATACCACCAAAGTGATACAGAAGCTTTGCAGGTCATGCTGAATAGAAGGTGGACTTATAAAGGGCAGCAGATTGATAGCCTTTTTGATAAAACACTAGCTACAAGTTAATGATGATGAAATAACCAGGTCTGTTAAGGAAGTACTTTTATGACATAAAAATATCAAGCACAAACTGGAAATTTTGACTATGAATATAAATTCAAAAACTTCTAATGAATAGAATAGTTTGGTCCTGTGTTCAGAGGTGAGTCTAAATATATGTAGTCACAAACTGTCTAAAAGTTATTACCTGATTTTAAGTCCAGGAACACTATGGTGAACCTATTGGCCATTTTTAGCAGACACACATTTAGTTTCTGTATTTTTACCAAAAAGGACAAATAAAGTTAAGATACTTAGCAAGCAGTGTGGGTATTTGCACAAGTGGCACATAATGGAAAGTATTAAAATTAATACTGAAAAAATGTACATAAGCACGATGCCTTAACACTTTAGTGATCCTAGTTTCCTGATAAAGTTTAAAAATAGGCTATCTTCGAAGACACAAAATAATAATAAATATTAAATCACACCTGCCTTGAAAGTATGAGATTATGAGTTCAATTCCCACTAACAAAAAGAAAGAAGGAAAGAGAGAGAGAGAGAGAGAGAGAGAGAGAGAGAGAGAGAGAGAGAGAGAGTGATATCACCAACTGATATCCTATCAAGGATATTGATTCTGAAATAGAAGTTTACCTTTGAGTACATGCTATACCCTGTAAGTAGACATCCTAATTATTTAACATCTCCAGTAGAAAGTAATTTTTTTTTTTTTTTTGTCTTTTTGAGACAGGGTCTCGCTATGCAGTTCAGGCTGGTCCTAAGCTCACTTTTGTAGCCCAGGCTGGTCTCGAACTCACACCGATCCTCCTGCCTCAGCCTCCCGAGTGCTGGGATTACAGCCGTGCGCCACCACGCCCGGCCCTCCAGTAGAAAGTATTATGGTTTAGATCTAGATTGCCCGTCAAAGCTTCATGTGTTCAGAGATGAGGATTTGGAAGTTGATATTTTTTATTGGGGTAGTGCAGGAGGTGGAGCCTACTTGGGGCCAGGTCACTGGAGACCTATTTAGAAGGAACGATCTACCTTTCTAGCTCTTCCTTTATCTGCTTCCTAGCCTCTAAGACATGAGCAACTTTTCTCTGCTGGTGTTACTCCTGCCGCCTCTGTTCTGTTTTTGAGCCACTGGTGAAGGACTGAACTTCTGAAACTGTGAGCCCGGTGATGTCCTCTTCCTTTAATTGGAGGATGTTAGTTATGGTGCCTCTGTGAAAAGAAAGGAGACTGAGATGCTAAGATAACGTCCACGCATCATGTTGCAAGTGTAAAAGCTAAAATTACATGAATAAATCCACCTACATACTCTAGAAGTGTGAGCTAGGAATTGGGCGTTTTTAATGTGAGAAAACTATGCTTAGGAACATTAAAATTCCTGATTGATGACTACATATGATCTTAGCCAAAAGACCATGAAGTGATTTTATATTACAAAATCATCTAGATTAGTTTAATGCAAACATGTAATGCTAACATCACTGAGTGTTGCTTTCTTCATGTATATCATTTCACATAAATGGACACTTGTTGCATGCCAGTTTCCATGCTGTGTCCTTCAGATATATCATATTCATTACATACTGTCCTTGTTCCACAGGTGAAAGATTTAGGTTTCATGAGATCTGAGGTTCCTTCTTTGATATGTTATAATATTTTTCCACAAACTTTTGTCTGTCTAAAAATAAAACTGTGTGCTTTTAACTGTTACTAAGTTTAATTTATGCATTTGTTTGTGGAATAAAAATTTCTTAATGCAAATAACATACTTATGTCTAATCTCGGATCAAGCTTGTTTTTTCAGTATCATATCTGGAGTCATTATGTATTAAGTATTAATTAGTAAAATGATCAGGGGAAGCCTCATTCATTAAGAAAAATCAAGGCTGTATAATTACACAGTGCTTTGGGACGTTCAATAATAAGATGGCTGTTGAGTGCCCGCACAAATCTTAGGTATTCGGTGAGGTTATGAAGGCCAGATTTATTTCCCTACTTGCCAATAATCTCCCTGTGCAGCCCTGCCATGTGAAATTATAGCTCCAATATCATCTTCTGCTATGAGGTAATGTTAATTCTGGTTACTTAAATATTATCTTGAGAATATAATATACTAAAATAATCTTAGGCTAAAAACATTTGAAAAATTAATTTATTTGGATAATTGTTTAAGGCCTAGGGGAGCTCTGTGAATTGATTGCAGTCTTGACTGTCATATGTTATGACAAAGTGCAAGTCTAGGTTGTTCTAATGTCTTCTTATAAAAATTGACTCTTTCTTTTATGTATGGTATACTAAATTAGCCCATGATATAGATATTGTGGTACCTTGGTTCATTAATTTAATTCTTTCCACAGTTCTAGTCCCAAGCAGAGTTGATTGAGAATCAAATCAAATTTCCGCAAAAGTGAGTCTATGCATGCAATTTAATTTGTTTTATTTTTCCCCCATTTAGTTTGAGAACAGAGTTGTGGAAGAATTAAGTTCGTGAAATGAGGTGCCACTGTACAAGCTACAGGAATCATTTACTTCACTTAACATATTCCATATGAGTATATTTATATTAGTATTTTGATAGGTTGTGCACACTATGATATATCACATTATATATATATATATATATATATGTATGTGACATGTACATATATGTATGTATGACTATGTATATGATATATACATATATGCATGTGTATAGTCATGTGAGCATAAACATTTGTTTCAATGCAAACGAGTATTTAAATCTTTCCTACTGAGGCCAGCCAGGTAGCTCAACAGACTAAATCATTTGCTTCCACAGGGCCCAGCAGCCAGGATTTGGTCTGAGGTCTGCCTTGCAGGTCTTCCCTAAGGGCGTGCTGAGCCAGTGATTGAGACTGGGCTTGGTGGGGCTCACCTGTAATCCCAGCCCTTGAGAGGCTGAAAACAGAAGACTCACTACGAGTCTGGCCTGTGCAGTGAGACCCTGTAGGCCCTGTAGGCCCTGTACACTCTCTCCTAAATTCATTAAAAAAAAAAAAAGTTTAAAAATCTCCTATTGTTCACAGTTTGCTTTGAGGGTTGTAGAAAAACATGTTTGTGTTCAGATACAATGTCTCTTTTCGTTTTTCTTTTCTGGCAAGTAGTAGAATTCTTCCATAGTCTTCTATCTAAGCTTTCCTCACCAGGGGACCCACTGATTCTGATTTCATCTGTGTGCCAGGAACATTATAACATTCAAGGTCAGAAATACACAGCCAGTTCTCTGTGGTATAATTTTAGTTCACAATATCCAACAGATCATAAGATTTAAGTGTCAATTGGAAGAGAAACATTCTTACAAAGTGGCCATGGTTATAACATTAGGAACATAGTGTTATTGTTTACTTCCAAAAATAGAGTAGTAAAACACTATTACAACTCATATAGCCAGGGATGTGAAAATCTAGATTATAGTCTCACTCATTGACAAATCTATGCTTATTATGAGTAATTTCAAAATTTACATATTTTTCATAAATGCATTATTTCTTTTAAATAATTATTTCAAATCACATAAGCCTATCTGAATGTTTTAGTAAACTGAAAAACAGAGGCATATTTCATGTGAATTTCATCTGGTGTTTTTAGTTTACTATAACAACAAATGTAATACTAGGAGTCAAAGAGTTGAAGACTGAGAAAAACTCATTGGCTTGCATCATTAATTTTGCAGTGCAGTTGTTCTTGTTCATAAATATGTCTAAGAAAAGCAGATGCTTTTTCATAACCATAAGCAAGAGAGGGTTCATCTTTTACTTTTTCTCTCTAAAAACAGTTGTACTGGTGTATTATAGGTAGTGCAATAGCTGTTTCATCCTCAAAAGATATATGAAAAAGAAGAAAGTAAAAGTTCTGGTTTCAGTTATAAATACTGCACTCAAAGAATTCCCTTGTGAAAATGTACAGATGCGGAAGAATTTTAAGGTTAGAAGTTATGGGTCCGGGGAGACAACTCAGTGGAATAAGCACTTAAGCACTTGCTTAAGAAGAAGAAGAGGAAGAAGAAGAAGAAGAAGAAGAAGAAGAAGAAGAAGAAGAAGAAGAAGAAGAAGAAGAAGAAGAAGAAGAAGAAGAAGAAGAAGAAGAAAGAAGAAAGAAGAAGCACCATGACTAGCGGAACTTCTCCTCTGCCAGGTCCATCTACCACGCTGTTTCTAAGTCAATGAACCATGGACTGAAGTATGAGCCCAGTTAAACCTCTCGTCCCTCAAGTTGTAGGTTTCGTTTATTGTGTGTAGGCAATCAGCAAGTGACTAAGAGAGGTATACTTGGTGAAATTTGGCAGGTGACACTTAGGTAGAAGTGAAAAGGACTGAACTGCATGGCAGGATCCTTTGCTTCCTCCATCCAGATTTGGGCTTGCTACTCATTCACTCTAACTTGGTAAAATCTCCCTAGCTATGTCACACAATACTGTGTTTGAATTTTTTGTTATGTAATTTTTGCTGAATCAGAATACTTATTTTTGTTTACTAATAAAAACTATAGGACAGTGGGCTGGGGAGATAGCTCCGAGGCACAAGTGCCTGCTGGGCAAGTGCAAGGTCGTGAGTTCGAACCCTGGTCCCAAAAAAAAAAAAAAAAAAAAAACTATAGGACAGTTAAATCTGGTTAATATAAATATCAAGGAAGTTCGTGGAAGTACTTAAAAGTGACCTTGTAGATGGCTACTAAGTTCATTAAATAATTGTTGAGCTTTTAATCAATGTCTGGGCCTAGGAAATGGCACCAATTAAAAACAGACTGAAACTCTGTAGAAGTCATTTCATAGCCTGAAGAGGAGAGGGCAGTGTTTACTCTCTCATCAGTATGCATCCTAGCCTGCTGAGGTATTGATCACGGAAGTTGTTCTATCTGAAAGACTACATATGAGAATAACAAGCTGAGGATTTTTTTCATAAAACAGGCAGAGGAAATTTAAACAAAATCATGAGAATACATTTTAATTGTAGTCTTAGATGAACAATCAAGTGGTTTGTCCATGGAGCCAAAACTGAAGCCCACTGAGTGGACCAGGGGCTGATACAGATGAAGAAGCCACTGTGATACTCTGAGATCTCTCACACTGACTTAGTACATGGTCAGTTAGAGAGATGGAAGCAGAAGGAATTTTGAGACCAGGATGTGAAAGACAAATCGGACTCTTAAGTGAGGAGAGCCGGGCATGGTGGCGCATGCCTGTAATCCCAGCACTCGGGAGGCTGAGGCAGGAGGATTGATGCGAGTTCGAGACCAGCCTGGGCTACAAAAGTGAGCTCAAGGCCAGCCTGAACTGCATAGTAAGACCCTATCTCAAAAAGACAAAAAAAAAAAAAAAAATTAAGTGAGGAGAAGCTGCAAAAAAAACTGTCACATGAGCATATCGGTTTTAAAGTTATCTTAACATAAAGATAAGGCTCATATTCACACGTGGACATAACAGTAACAGGGAAGAAGTCACATTTCTGTCTCTTTGGTATAAATATAACTCTATTCTTTCAAGGCTGAAAAGAAAGAAGATATAGAAGTTGAGAACAAATTTCAAGGAGCAAGTTGTGTTTCCATGCATACTTCCCAGAAATCTCTTCAGTACTGCAAAGTCATGTTTTTTCCCTTTGGAAATTTCCTTGAAGCCAAGCCCTTCCTATGTGTAGGCATGTTTTGCTATCGCCTGGAAGCCTTAAGCAAAGTTCCCCCTCAATATGTATGTAAAAAGTAAAGTTTTAACATTAGTGCAGAATATTCACTAAGTTAAAATCTTGGCTTAGAAGGCTAATTCTTATATAATTTTTTTGTGTAACTATTATGTTGGACCACATCATAGAGATGATAAATGCTACTTATTTAGCCATGAGCATTCATATGATTAATAATGATCTTGACTAAATATAGTACAATTGTTGCACAATACCTCTAGGAATATTCAAAGACAGCGAAACATGCAGACAAGTCCCTTAAATAAAATGTATAGTACTATATATAATCTGCTGACATATCTCTTTTTATTTCGATAAATCCATGGATTACTTCTAATGTCAAATACAATTTAAACATAATGTAAGTAGTTGCTGTATTAGTTAGGGTATAGTAACAAAAATGTAGAGATTTAAGATAGAGTCATTGTAGACTAAATCATACAGTACACAGAGAAATACAGGTTAAAAATATTCAAAATAATGTTTGGAGGGGTCGGTCGATAATTTGTGAAATGATCCGAGGTGATAGCAGGGCTTCTCTGAGGTCCTTTTACTCTGCAAAATTCAATATAGTGCTCAATTCATTTCCAATTAATTTTGGAATTTTCTGGAATACAATTTGAAACATTTTATAATTCAAATTAGTTGAATTTACACATAAGAACACAGAAGGCCCATTGTGTTTGTTTTATTCTATTTCTTAGTTCTTTTTTGTAGTGGCAAAAATGGTTATTTATATGTTTTTTGCATTGTCATTAATCTTTTAACCTACAGGACTATGAATACATACGTTCACAGTGCTTGGTCTTGTTTTGCAAATAATTTTATTAATGGACACTTTGCCTAGTCAAGTTGTTGGTTTGTCACTCATTATTAACTTCCCAGCCTGACAAGATTACACAGCTCAAGTACATATATTGTAGTTATGCGCACCATGTCCTATATATATGACATAGTTATTTTCACTGTGTTCAGCATAAATGACAAATCTATGCATCTTAGCTACTTCCCTTGTTGCTGGGACAAAAATATTCAACACACACAGTGTGAGGAAATAGAGGTTTCTTTTGGCACAGGTACATCATGTGTGGTCAGCTGGAGTCCAGGCAGGATGGCACAGCCAATGGGAAGCAGCATGTCAAGGGAGGAGTCAAGAAGAAAATTAATGCTTGTAGGCCACACACATAGTGACTGCCCCTTCCCAGCAATGCTGGCCTAAGAGCACCCAGCCTTAGTGATCTCAAATCCATTCACCTTCCAGAGTTATACATACAGTCAATGAGACTTGTGGGAGATATCTAAGTACAAGCCATATCACTACACAAAAGGTTTCACTAACATATGTTACTCAATTTTTTTTTTCAAAACAGTCTACAGTGAAGTTGTCTTAGTCACTCTGTGACATCTAGTAGCTAACACCTACACATTAAAGGAGAAGCTGGGTGTGGTAGTGCACACCCAGCACTTGGAAGCTGAGGCAGGAGGATTGGTGAGAGTTTGAAACCAAGCTGGGCTACAAAAGTGAACTCAAGTCCAGCCTAAACTGCACAGTGAGACATAATTTCAAAAAGACAGACAGAGAGAGAGAGAGAGAGAGAGAGAGAGAGAGAGAGAGAGAGAGAGAGAGAGGAGATTTATTTGTACTAGTGGTTTAGCCTAATGTTGACTAAGTTCAAGAAAGAATACAGAGGGGCTTAGTGGAGGAAAAGCTGCTTATTCTAGGGCAATCAGGAAGTAAAATGAAAAGGGAAGAGCTGCAGAGTGGGTACCCCCTGCACCCTTAATAATCTACCACTTACCAAACCCTTGAAAGCAGATCATGTGTCATACCCCTAGAGTCCAGTTACCATTATAAGTCATAACTCGCAGCCTTTGAGTCTTCAGGGAGATTTCCAGGTGGAAATTACTACATTCTGTGGTCCTGGCCCCCAAAAGACTCATGTTTGTAGGCAAACTAAACTTAGTTTATATGATCCTCCCCCCTTTTTTGTTCCATTACAGTTAGAAAAATTATATTTGGAGAAGTCTTTAGAGTCTGTTTCATTGTGAACATACGTGTCATGGGTTTCTATGTATATACAAGATAGTTAGAACAGATATATAACTACTTTCTCTTAGTTCAATGAGAAGAAAGGCTTTTACTAATATTATTTAGACAAAATATGTTTGCATCTTGTCCTATGAATAACTACCATGAAGACAACATACGCAATGTATTCATTATTGTAACTGTCTTGCTAACCTGTTTTGAAACTGTTTGATTGCTATTTTATCTTTTTTTTTTCATTAAAATTTATAAAAACATAAACTTAGGCCATTAATGATAGTCACCAAACTCAACAGTTCTAGCATTGCTGAAATGTTCAAGTCTAAAATCCCTTCTGAGAGTCAAGGCAAACTCTTAGCCATGGGCCAACATAAAAATAAAAGATAAAATAAAAATAAACGAAAATTAAGCACTGTTGACAGTGGCACAAGGCAAAAATCACTGATCCAACAGGATGAAATAGATGTATAGGGGAAAGTGGGAGAGAACCAAGACCAGAGTACAGCAGGGCAGACAGTCAGTCCTGCCGTTTCCTGGCCAGTGCACCAGGTAAATAGACTGCTCCACCTTGTCTGACAGCACCTCTGGGTGCAGCCTCCTTACCTTCTGTCCTGGGGAGCTTTGCTCACTTCCTGTTGTTATCCTTAGCTGGTTTTCTTGTTCTTGTCGTCTCCTACGTCCTGGGGCCTCCACTGCACTTTAACTTTCACCCTCACAGTTTCACACACTGCTCTGACTCTCTCTGTCTCTGTCTCTGTCTCTGTCTCTGTCTCTGTCTGTCTATCTGTCTGTCTGTCTTTGTCTCGCTGTGTGTGCCTCTCTGTGTCTCTCTTTGTCTCTCTGTTTCTTTCTGTCTCTCTCTCTGACACACTGCCCAGTACCCCAGAATTCCTTCTGAACTCTGGATGAAAGTATTCCTGACCCACAGCTTTTAAATTCAGCTTGACTATAAAATTAGCATCGCACGGATGATGACAACCTCTCTGCCCAATTTAAGTAACCAGGAAGCTGAATGTACAGCAAGAGTTGGGTGAGGGAAGGGAACCCTGTTGTTCAAGCCTCAGTGAACTAGTACTAACCACGTACCATCTCCACAGAGCAAGTCAGCTGTGCTGCCTCTTACGGTAGCCACCTGCCATGCCACTGTGCTTAGCACATGAGATCTTGGGTCCAAATCCAAACCATAAAATACACTGAACTCCAGTCAACCTCTTCTTCACATAAATGTCCTCTCACTGTAATACAGCAACTAGTTAGAGTTATGCTCTATACAGAATCTCTTTTTGAAAATCACACTATTGTATCAGCTTCTAATTTTAAGCACTTAGGATCTAATGTTTGATGTTTCTCTTGTTTTGTCTGTTTCTCTTTTCTTGAGATAGAAGATCACTATGTAACACAATTTGATCTTGCAATTGTGATGTAGACCAGGCTGGCCTAGAATTTTTGGCTAATTAAGGAAGTACTTCATGTTACATGTTAATATTTGAATCATTATTATGGAAATAAATTACTCTTCTTAATGGAAATATTTGCTACATATAATGTGAATTTTGAGCTCCCCTTTTGTCCATTTCATGGTGAAGAGAGCAAATATATGCTTTCTTTTGAGTAAACTCTATTACAACATCTCACATTTAATCTGATTGGAAATTTGAACATACACTAACACAAACTGACAATATTAATTCCAAATTTACGTGGCTCTTCTGAATTAGTCATAAACATAAATTGAATAGGTTAGGGAGGCATATTGCAGAAGGAAGGATGCAGTACTTGGCAGGAAGGAGAGTTTATTACTTCCCCTTACTCAAAAAACTGTAGTGCAATATGTAAATCTTGAGATTAATAAAAATGAGAAAGTTTGTGGAATGCTATTTTATGAGCCTTTGGCTGCTACTTGTGAGAAGAGCAAATGTATAAAGTAGAGAAGAATAGAAAGCTTTCTAGTGATTTTAACCTAAAAGTCATGTTTAGCTACAAATGGGCTCTTAAGACTGTTTTCGGAAATATCTTTCAAAAAACATTGACCAAGCATCACTTGCATAAATATAAAAATACCTGAAATGGAAGATTTTTTTTAAAATGGGATTTTGTAACATTTAAGTAACTACTGTATTCATCAAAGTTTAATGTAGAAAGAGTGAAAAGTATAGCATCTAAGGCAGCCACTCATGATAAACACATATAATCATGAACAGTTAATGTTTGAAAACATACTCTTCAACCTTCATGCAAACTCAACACCAACACATGGGAAATCGACGTGACTCACATCACGGCTTGAGCCCTCACCTGCTGGCGTCTGACTTTGGGTGCCCCTCACTGATTCAACAGCTTCGCTCATTCAGATGGTGGACGCAGTCTGACCCAATCTTAGTTGTCCTGTGTCACTGTGCCATCATGAACAAATGATTCCCACTCTTGGAAATTAAGCACGCTCATGATTTTTAGGGACACACAGACAAAAACATTTTTTACCCACCTAGAGATATTTTAAGGTGAATTTGGTTTTCCTTTATTCTATCATAGTCTACATAATTTAATATCCTTCTCTCAAATATCAAGAAACTAAATAAATGTGTTTTTTCCCCCACATCAAAGATTTTAATGTTTCAGTCATGTGCCAGGTATGATGGAGCAGGCCAATAATCCCAGTGCTCAGAATGCTTGGGCAGAAGATTTGTGAATTGAGCTCAGGTTTTGCACCTTAGCTATATATCAGACTGTCAGAAATAAAAGAAAATAAATTAGTAAAGGACTAGAAATGTTTGTCAGTGGTCCTAGGTTCTACCTGAGTTAAGAAAGAGTGCTGGTATTAGACCACTGTCTCTTCATGTGTCACTTCTTCACTAATTTCTTCTGTCAGTCACCCATTCTCCAGAGTAGGAATGGTCCCAGATACTGGTTTGAGTGCTTAGGAAATACAAAGTATTTGTGGACTTTCTGGATGCAGCTGAGGTGCCTGCATGTGGTCGTGTTATCTGTTTTGATCCTTAGTTTATTTCCATGTGTTTCTTTGAAGTATCAATAGAAAATCCCCAAAGACTAATATCGATGAGTCTGTTTTCTCTTAATAACCCTCAGCTTTCATATTCTTATTTGCCCACATTTATTTTGTTTTGATTTATCAGTTTCTGTAGGTTTTACTTTGACACAATATCCTGCTATGGAGTTCAGACTGGCACTGAATACACTGTGTAGCCCAGGCTAGCCTCAAACTCATGATGACCTTCCAGCCTCAGCCCCCTGAGAAGTAGGATTTCAGGTTGGTGGCATCACACATGGACAATTTATATGTATGTGTTTGTTTCCCTTACTCTGATACAACCTGCAATAATTAGTTAAGAATTTATTGAAACACCAAATCTTTCTTGTTTTCTTGAACAATTTTTCTATGAACTAAATTGTATTGCTTCACTCTTGCTTTTGACATAATTTCTCTTATTCTTTTATTATTCTATTAAATACAACCTGAAACATCTGAATGATCCAAACTGCCACTTAACTCATTATTTTGCACATGTAGATAAAACCTAGCCATTTATAAGTAATACAGGCTGACCTAGAATAAAATATTTAGCATGTTTATCTATGATTTTCTTTGAAAATGTGACTTCTAAAATAAATAGTAGGTTACGAAGCAATGCAAACACAAGGTGAACTTGGAGCTTTGTCTCCAAAAACAACAAGGTATGCAAAGTGAAGTGCTTTCGCAACACAGCCACATGTGAAACACACACACACACACACACACACACACACACACACACACACTTTGAGTGACCTGCCAGTGACTCAGTTCATTGCGTTATTATTTTGTTTTGTTTTGTTTTGTATTTTATGCAGGATCTCACTCCGTAGCTCAGACTAGTAGTGATCCTCCTGTTTTCAGCCGCTCCAGAATTGGTATTGTAGGCATGCACCACCATGCCCAGACTCAGTGGCCAGCTCGGCCCACCTAGAGAATGGCATGTGGTGCCAGGGATTGAACACTGGTCCCTGCATCTGCCTAAGCAGGCTCTTAGTCTGCTGTAGTATCTTGCCAGCCCTACTGCATATGGGAAGCCATAGCCCATTCATCTCTGGTGGCTTGCAGTGGTGCTTCATACCTACATTTCTGTGAGACAAATCATGATCTTTTCAGATCCATACATATTTGAAACATTTCAAGTATGCAGTTCTGGCATGTTTTCCGATCGGATTCTGCTTGTCAAGAAGAAGAAATTTTGAGTACCATGGCCCAACCTTCCTTTTTCCCATTAGAATTGTGATCTTATTGGTAGGTTTTGCATGTGGCAATTTCCCTGAATTGCTTATGTCTTGCTATAATTAATAAGAGAGGACTGGAATTAGCAAAATAAAAAAATAAATAAAATAAGCAGGACCTGAGTAGGAGCGGCAGACACCAGCACAGCAGCAGGCTGCAGGGGCCATTGGTCTAGATGCAGTGGTCGACGAGTGCCGCAGGCGAGCCTGCAAACAATCACTGCAGTGTGGTGTCAAGTGGTGTGCCTGTGCAGATAATCCTAGTGCCCAGCGGTCACAAGGGAACTGGTTCAATTGAGAATTATACGAGATAGGTACTGAAGGGGGTTTCACACCTGCTAGCAAGGTCTGCGGGCCTATCTGCAAATCATCAGCGGAAAACGGCACACACATATCAAGACCCCGGGCTTGCGGTGGCCCGACCTTGCTGTCAGCACTACAAACAAGACGGCACACACAGGGAACAGTGTCGGATGTGTTTAGTTCAAAAGAAAGAGCAAATCTGCCACCGATGTCACTGTGTGGTTTCAAGAATAAGTTGTTTAAGCCCACGAAGCAGGAATTTGCATATAAATATCATAAAGATGGGCACACATACATACGTATATAAATCCAGATTTTTGGCAAGATTTTGTAACAATAGAGTTAAATGATGACTGGCGCAGACTTTCAAAATCCTCATTCTGATTATTTAATACATCAGATGGAGAAAGAACTATAGCTTAGCAGTATTTCTCTGATGGTATAAACACTGGTTTTTTTTGTTTGTTTGTTTTGTTTTTTGTTGTTGTTGTTGTTTTACGCCTTTCTGCATATTTGCTCTTTTGGTGTTTCTCTCGGGTCTCTCACCTCAGGTCTCACCCTGTGTGCACTGCGCAGGCAGACCATTCTTCGACTTCCCTTAGCCTTACTAGGTAAAATGTCTCAGCATCAAACCACCATCCTGTTAAGCTTTGGCGGGTTCCCCCAGTATGACTTCTGGCTCAGGGTTGCAGTGTGAATTGCAGTCTTCAGTGCCAGTACCTTTCTTTACCTGCGAAGGTATAAGTTTCTGTTAGCTTTTGGGCATCGGCATGACCCCTGGCACCAAATCTACCTTATATGAGATCATAGAGTTTGTTCCGGTCAACATCCTTGCTGGAAGTCACCACTGCATATTTAACCCATGTGAAACTCTTTTTTATGGGTCTGCTTCAGTCATATTCTTAAAAATCTGCTAGAGGGTGACTGGGAGAAATACCTTTGTCAGCAGCTAATAAGAAAAGAACCTCTGGTTCTCATCACTAAACAGGTACTGCCACTGAAGGTGACAAAGAGAAAGAACCAATTATTTAAAAAGATATTAAACTTGGTTGTGTGTGATAATGGACTCATTGTCTTGGGGTAGACACCACAGATTGGGAAACTGTGAGCCTTCGACCAAATTGTGGGCAGGTGGGTGATGGGGTCTCAGTGGCAATGCTCATCTAGGGAGCCCCAAACTCCTCCACCTGTATTGTGAGCATTATTGGTAACCAAGCTTTGTGACTGGTCTCAAACACTTTGTCCATGTGACCAAAGTTATCAGAAAGGCCACGAATGAAAATACGTCTAATGAGATTTTGAAATGAAGTTGATGGAGTTTCATGAGCAAACGGAAGGCACAGACTGGTGGCTCATATCTCACCTCCAATCTCTGAGGCATTCCTACCTAGTGGCCGTGCTACGACCCGGAAGTGAAGGTTGCTGTTCCTACCACTCTGAGACCTTGCTTTATCCATAATGACTAGATGCCACCTATGTGTGCTGACTTGGTTGACTTGAAAAAGGGTCATGTGAGAAAGATGGCTAAGGTTACACTGGGGACTAGACCAACCAAAGTGTTTCTCGCCTTAGAACAAAAAGGGTTGGACTCAGAAGAGCTGTAAGCAAAGTCTCCTGGTCTCATTACAGAATCAGTTTCAGAACATTCCTAAATATCATTTGCATGGCCTATGACAGCATGAAGCAATTACTGGAGGGCAGGAGTGTTTGCAATTATGATAGTAGGTGGCTATTGCAACTACCTGATCAGCATCCAAGGACTAGTGACGTCCTGTCTAAAGCTTAGGAGGCTTTCACTATGTAAGATTTGCAGGTAATTATGAACATAGGGGCACACAGAGTCCAACAGTTGTGAAAATGGAACAAGTTTGGATAAGAACAACAGCGGATGTCATTTGGTGCCTATACTGGAGGAGAGCAAGGTTATCTTCAAGAATAGCAAAGACTGGGGTTTGATCCCAGTAACCACATGCCACCTGAGCCCCTCCCCTGGGTGCACCACGCTGGTGGATGAGTACAGGCATGGTATTGCGTGTGTGATCCCAGTAACAGCACACCGTGTGGGCCCTTCCCCTGGGTGAACCGAGCAGGTATAGGCACAGGGTTGCCCGTCTGTAATCCCAACACCGGTAAGGCTAAAAACAGGAGGATCAGTGCGAGTCTGAGAGGCATAGTGAGACTCTGTATCGAATGCATTTAAAGAATTAAAAATAAAAGTAGAATTTTGATTCCTTCTGACAAGAGCTTGTCAGTAACATGGGCACCAAAGCTATAAATTGGCTGTCTGGGAAAAATCAAAAAAGCGTTGTGAGAAAAGGGCAAACAAACCTTTGCAATCTTGTGGAAGATTCGGGAGATGCGCTGGAAGGCACTGGCTTCTCAGGCAGATGGACTAGTTGAATTACAGCACCAACTCCCCAAGGAGTAGTGGCGACTGAGGCTGAGGCCCATCCTCAAAATATCAGCCAAGCACAAGACTGAATTGCTCTGACCATGCGCCCCTAAAGCCCATCAGAAGTGATGGTCAAAGCCCCCATGTAAACTTCATCCAGTCAGGGGAACAGATTGTTTGATGGTGGTCTGCTTGCCTCTGCTAGAGCTAAGTCCATGTTTCTGCAGAACTCTGTCTGTTTTTCCACTGGGTTTTCTTTGAGTTATTGTTCATTCAAGCTCCTCTCTGGTCTGGAGCCGGAGAAGAGGCCATGAAATCAAGGCCCTTTGAAGTAAATTTCACCACAACTCCTCTCTCAGGTTCATGTAATACACAAGCTTAGTCTTTTCCAGTGCTACTATTCAGAATTTTCTTATATAGTACAAATTATAAAGGCATTATGCATAATGTGATGGAGAAAGAGTCATGACGTGTCCATGTATTTACATACTACGCAGCACTCAAAGTTCTCATTTAAAATCACAATGTTTTAGGAATATTTCATGATGTGTCATTAAATATTTCACCTAGTAATTTCAGTATACAGATACAACCCTAAATATTACACACAATATTCAAAAAAATGTAAAACAGCCTGGGGGAGGGGAATGCAGGGTGATATTTTAAAATGAGGTATGGTAATTTCTGTTGCATTTTTCTGCCTTTGAAGTATCAGTGAGAGAAAGACCACATTTCTATTCAGCCAGCCATGCTTCTAAGGGAAATGAAATACCGAGTAATTCTCAAGTGAATCTCACTCTAAAAGCACATCCTAAAGCATGCCAGAGATTAGCATGTGAAGTTTAAAATAATGCAATCATTTAAGTGAAAATACTCTCTATTCAAACTAGGCTTCTTCCACAGATAACTATCGTTTTACCACAATGAAAAAAGTCATATGTTGGCAACAGTGGAAGCTAGAACAGTCACATTTTCCTTTGACCAGGGCCTGGACCACCTGCTCTGCCACTGAGCTAACCACTCCAAGCTCAGGCTTCCGATCTGCAGGCTGCTGAAGGAAGCCCACTCCGTGAACGCTTTCACAGGACCATTCTAATCCAATGCACTCTGAGGACAGAGAGGAGCAGGTCAGCAAGAGTTTTCATTTATGTAGACAATTGATACCTGCAGAAACTAAACATGAAGGTGGAGATTTTCTCCCTCTTACAAATTCAAACTTGATGGTATGTAGTAAGAATACATTTTTTTTTTGTTGGATTCAAATAAAAAATTATTCTACATTTTATAAAAATACCTACACTTAGGTATGATTCAAATGCTTCTCAGTCTTTCATTTAATATTTGTTCATATTATTAAGAAAAAGTTCCTCCTTCCAGAATCTAAATCATTAACTATCTACATGGCATGAGGTTTTTTGTTTTTGTTTTTGTTTTTTGTTATGGATCAAGTAAAAGTTTTCTTCAGTAATGTAGGAATTTTATTAGCAAAGTCTAAATTACACTGGCATTTAACACCATGACAACTACAGGGAGTTGTTAAAATAATAGTTCAAATTGCAGATAAAAAGTGACACATGTTAGATACTTTCAGATGAACCTTTGCCCAGCATCCAATTTAAAGAACTAAAATTACTTTTTTCCAATAGTAGTCCTGTTTCTGTTTCTAGGTCTAAAATCAATTACTCCTGGCATGGAGTAATTAAATGAACTAATTAGATGATGATTCAAATTAGGACTACACTTCCTTTGAAATCTTTGTGCACTAAACATTGACTACTAATTCTATTATTAGTATCTCTCCTGCCTCTATTCTGATCGTTTTCTGGAAAATAGCACTTGCTTGAATGGAAAAATATAAATGCGCACCTTTCTAATTGTTTTCACTCTCAAAAGTTGAATGCTTATCTGTATTTTGAAATCACAAAGAAATATGCCTGGTTATGTGGATCTACCCCTAAATTATATTCAGATTAATTTCATTTCTACCATTTAGGTTCATATAACACTATAAAGTGATTTGAATATGTTCTGATGTTTCTCTGAATTACTTTGGCTTATTGGGTTAGGATGCATTTTTGCTAATACATTTGTATTAGTGTTTTTCTTGAATCTTTATTTAAATTGATAATGAAGTTGTGCTTACTCAAATATTTTGAAAAATCTGATACTGTTGGATAGAAACTTAAGTCAAATCTAATCTCAATAAGGAACAAGAATGAATTCATTTCAGTGCAGTAAATATGTACTGATACACATGGCTAAAAAGATTACAGAGGTCTGCTATGTCTTGAAATTTCATTATATTTATATGCTTATGTATGCATATCAGCAAATATATCCTTCTCTTTCAAAGGTAATTTAATTCTAGATAAAAGCCATGATGACAGAGATGAATTTATGCAGCACTCATCTCTTACCACCATCAAGCTCGACAGTGATGCTGGCCAAATGTATTCTCAAAGTACTCCAGGAAGCCCTGGGAGAAACCCATGTTTGCTCTCACTCACACGCCACTCACTCTTGCCATGGACTCCGTGGCTGGGGTAGCAGGGCTGGTCACTGTGCACTGGTCTCATCAGTTAGATGGGAAGTCTCTTGCTTAGAAGGTTAATCCCAAATCCTGAAAACATTCTGTAGATTATTGTCCACGGTGAGAATTAGCTATTACTTTTTGCTCACTCAAATGTCTGAAACCCCCTTTCTCATGTAATATTACATGGCTATCACCACTTCCTTTCAGGTAACCATCATTTTAATTTCCTCAGTTACACTTACATCACCATGTCTCTGAAGTGGAGTGGAGACTGGTATTGCTCAGAGGCTCATCCCAGGACCTCTGGTAATGCTGCCACTAGAGAGGCCTGAGTCCTTATGCAAAAATCAAATCATGTCTGCATACTCTCCGTACATACTCACCCTGGTTTCTGCATGTTTTAACAACCACATTGCTAACTGTGCTGTGTTGCTTAGGGAATAGTGAAAAAAAGCCCTATATTGCTTCAATATTCACAGGGTTTTTGTTTCTCATATACACTTTCCCTATGATTGGCTGAGCCTATGGATGTGGAATGCTGAGATTCAGAGGTTAACTACATCTAGAGATAGAATCATAGGTTCATTTTTAAAGTGCAGATGTCATGGAAAATAAACAATAGAAACCTGAACATGGAAAAGTTTAAAAACTGGTTCAGGAAAGACGCAGATTTTTTAGTATATGTATGTAATGCCTACAAACATATCGGTATCATATATATAAACACATATATGTATATATCATATATATAAACACATATATGTATATATAAACACATATATGTATATATCATATATATATATAAACACATATATGTATATATCATATATATATATATATATATATATATATATGTGTATGTGTATGAATGGCGTTCAAACTCATAACCTTGTATTTGCCAGGCAGGCACTTGTGCCTTGGAGCTATCTCCCCAACCCTCATTAAACATATTCATATCATTCCTTTGTGAAATATTGCATTGCATCTCATAAATGTGTATAGTTACTGCATGCTAATAAAGATTTCATGATAAGAGCTAAAAAGAGAGAAATAAGTACTACATTAATTTGACCAATGTATCCACGTACATAATTGTAATAATGTATCTCTCATGTATGTAGAGTTCAAATAATGATTTTGGCTGAAAATACAGTTTAAAGATAAATGCTGAAATAAGGTCATGACAAAATATTAACCATTGGAGGCTCTAAAACAATTTTTCTCAGAGTACTGGAATTAGTATTTAGCTCTAGAATACTTCTGCCTTTGTACCTCTCTGTATTAAATGTAAGCACAAAAACCTATTGTTCAGTTTCAATCAAATATTTATGTCTGATGAATCAGATATTATCTTCTACACAGTGAAAATGTGGCTGAGACAGCACACAAGTGGCTGTATTCAGGGCTGCTGTTCTGAAGCTCCCAAGAAAGGGGGCACCTTTCTTTAATAACATAAACAAAGACTAATAGACTGTGAGTGGCTTATGCTTAAGTGTTACTCATAGAGTATACGCGGACATAACTCTCCTGAGTAGCTAACATTATTATATGGTGGAAAAGTCTTATTTTAATTGAGCACTTTAAAATTGCATTTCTCTAGCTTACTCTTTCTGAGGAACTTTTCTATTGAACTGGAAGCTCAGATTTCTCTCCTTGTACCCACTCCATTCCACTCTGATGTAGAACATGACAAGACAAACTTTCCAGAAATCCTTAGACATTGTTATAGTTTATATCTAGTTGTCCCCACAAAGACTCATGCAGTCATTGGGCGGCGACTTCTATAGATTGAGACTTGACTCATGAATCACTGGGAATATGTGTTTTAGTACTGTTCTAGAGTTTGAGACTTGATGTATGATTCCTGGAATTATGGGTTTTAAGTAGTTCTTGGATTATGGGTGTAGCCTGAGGAGGTGAGCCTGAATGAAATTTAAGAAGAGACAGAGAGACAGACTGCTGCTATTGCTCTGCTGCCCTGTTTGGCCGGCTGCCTCTGTCACCATTTTGTTGCTGTTCTGCCATCATGAACTGGATGCTCTCTGCTCTGTTCCACTCGGCCTTGGGCCAGCCGAATATGGACTGAAACCTCCACAAACCGTGAGCTAAATAAGCCTTTCTTTCCTTCATTTTTGAGTGTCAGGTATTTTTCCCAGCAACAAGTGAAAAGGAACTAAGACAGACATTTATACATTGTGGCATTTTTCTTAATCCTTAAAAACAAATATCTTGTGCTTTGGTTATAATTCTACCACCAACTCAGACAAGATACTCCTACAAGCATGATAGATACATATTAAGAGACCCTACTTCCAGGGTCAGCTGAGCTCACAACAGAGTTTAGACATTGTGGCATGCACCTGTAATCCCAACAATGGGGAGGCTCAAAACAGAAAGATCACAAGTTCAAGATGCTCAGTGAGACCCCATACCAAATACATAAATGAAAAATAAAATAAATACTGAGAGAAACTATATTTGAAGAGACAATGAGGAAAACTGAAGAAGATGCATAGGTCAGGTAGAAGCTACACTTTATTTACTTTTTTTTTTCTGGCTAGCAATGGGTCAGAGCAAACTCAGAAGAATTTGTATAGTTTTAAGAAGCAGAGCATGGAATTCATGGGGAGAGTCAAAGGTAGGCCATGAGATAAGTCAACTAGAGGAGGCTGAGAAAACTGTGGTCCTTTCCAAAAGAACCCTTTTCAGGGCCTTTCTTAAAGAGAAACCTGGCAACCTAGTTCACTCTGAATGATTCATACATTCACTAACTGGGAGAAAGTTATTCTTCAAGCATACATGAGCTAGTGAGGTTTATTAATCTGCAAGATTTTATATTTTTGCTAGCTACTTTAACTACTTCTTTGAGTTCAAGTGTAGTTTGCTTCAAAATATAGTTGAAATAATGCGCTCTAGCGGGTTATGGTTCTGCTGTTATATTCTGCAATAGTGTACATAAAATGCTGAAAGCTATCACGATAATTAGGATTGTCATACACTCAAATATTAACATAACTCTATAATCCATGTGATATATTGATTTCTCTACATGTCTCTCATGCATTGATATCTATAATTTAGGATCTGAAATATATCACCTATTTGATAGTAAGCATTGAGTTTTCACTATACCTCATGAAGCACTCAGAAAATGTCAATCAATACTCTGTCCTTAAAGACAGGCTAATTTTTCTTGGAAGAAAGATTATTGTAATGGGTTAGTGATATAGCTCAGTGGCATATGCACCTAGCAAGCAGAAGGTTTGATCAGTTTGATCGGTTTGATCAATCTCTGGTACCAAAAAAATTTTAAAAAATTAAAAATAAAAGAAAGGTTAACATCATGGTGTCACATCATGTCTATTAAAGCAATCTAAAATGTTGTCAAGACATCTGGAAGATATAGCTGGTAAACTTAGTGAACATAGGTAATTCAAGTAAGAATGACTTTCCATAGTAGACTTTTTTTTTCTAAATGCAACTTAGGGCAGCCAGATCTCTTCACCACACCATTTTCTGGACAGTCGATGTCTCCCAGGTAGGGCTCTTAGGCACCATGCCACCAGGACGGCGTCCCCGAGCCAGTACTGCCTTCTTCTCCTACATGAGCTGTACACTTCCTAGAGACAGAGGGGACATCTCCTCAGTGCTAAGGATGCCACTTGGTACTAACATCAATGCCACTTAAATGTTATAAAAAACAACTTAAGTCATTTGAAAGACTAGATTGCTTTCATACAATTAATTTCATACCATGTTTTAGGGAAATAAATAGAATGGAAAAGCAGATATGAAACAGCTATCAGTGGACGATTAGGGAGGCTAGACTCTAAAATGTGTTGACATTTCGTTGTCACATAGTGTTAATGTTCTCTCTGTAGAGGAAGGAATTAGAGCCAGAAGTAATAAGAGAAGTGTCATGAGCATGGCTCATGCAGTGACGCTAATATCAAGCACCATTGAGCTCACCTCTGCTAAGATATATTTTTCATAACAAATGCCCATCCTCCTGTGTAATAAACTAAGTAAATGCAAATCTGAAGATGCATGCATGCTTGGGGACACACATAGTCACACATCCTCGTTCATGAACATGGATTTCCATGTGATTTTTATTGTTTTCTGAACCACTATTTTAGGAAATTGACAAAACAACAAAGGTTTTACTGTGACCCACGTATTCAGTCTATTTGATTTGTTCTTTGCAGACATATGAAGGATGACAAAAATGTCTTTACTCAGCAGTTCTTTAGGTTGAGGGCTTGGGAGTTATAAAGCAATACCTCAAGTAAAAGCTTTACTTTATTACTTTTTTTTTTTTTTAATTAAAGAACCTCTATTTGTTTATTCACTCATTTTTATGGCCGGCTCAGCCTGCTCCGAGGGCAGGGCTGGAGCAGCATGTGGTGCCGGGGATCGAACCGCGGTCCCTGAAGCCGCCCAAGCTTCCCCAAGCAGGCGCTTTTAGGTCACTGAGCCATCCCGCCGGGCCCTACTTTATTACTTTTTAATAACAGTAAAGAAGAAGTGCATTGTTCATCCGTGCTTACTACTAGTAAATTGGGAAAGGAAAGGTAAAAAAAAAATGTAATTTTGCAATAGCTCCCATTTACGAGTTAATATGTCCTGATATCTTGTACATTTTGAGATCCATTGCCTCATTTTCTCCTACAGGCATGAGTTTTATATGGAAGGGTATATGGAGAAGGAATAGCATTTTTATTACTTTCTTGCTAATTACTTTTTGATAACTAGAACATAAGAAAGAGTGGGAACAAATACTTGCTAATTATTAATAGAACTTTTTCCTGTACATCACCCTTGAACCAAATCACTACTAAGTAATACCACTTTCAGTGTTAATGAGGTCAAAGCAAAAAATTCACTGGGTAATGTTATCACTAAAGCAAAACTTTATGTAAGAGGGCGGAGCTCAACAGAATACATGGGCTGATGCTGACAGCTGGGTTTAGGAAGATCATACATTGTTCCCAACAGACTCACGGATGTTCCCAACACATATGCACGTTCTCTCCGATTTTCATCAGAATTGTGTCTACTAAGTTTAGGCTTCTGGAAGCTAGGACCACTAACTTTCTTAACATTTACATTTCAAAGCAGGATCTCCAGATAACAGAGGGAAGCTTCCCTCCTTTGTTCGACTGGGGGGAGGCTTTTAAATAGATTTAGCTCTGTGTCTCAGGGGCAGTAAAGGAATTTGCAATCACAAATTTTCTGAATGTTTCTCCTTAAGTTGAAGTTACCGCCTTGAGGGAGAAGTTTGTCTAACATTTAACAAAGCAGGGATGACGAGAATGTTTCCCTGACTACTGGAGTCACTTGTCTACTGCAGTGGACAGCACAGCAGCTACAGGTCACACGGGATTGCTGAGCTCCTCAAGCTGTAGTTTTTATGACCGTCCCAGTTTTGTGAGCTCTCTGTTTCATTTTTAGGCTATAAAATAAGGATAGCAAGTACCTCACTGATGTTATTTCAATTATAATGAAGATCAGTGATTATTTTTATTTTTTTAATTAATTAATTAATTGTGTGATGGGATCTTGCAATGTTTGTCAGGCTGGTTTAGAACACACTTTATATCCAGTGCTCCATTTCAACCTTCCATGGTCCTCTCGAAGCTACTGACCTCATCAAGGGATCCTGCAGAACTGTCAGAAGGATTTTCAGGCATCAGAGGGATCTCCTCTGACTGTCTGTACTCTTCACCTTGATAATTCACTTCTCTCTCCAGTTATTCCCCAACTGATATTTTCCAAGCAACCCAGAAATTGTCTGATATATTTTGTCTTCCTATACATTTACCTCCTTTCCACAAATAACATTTTTTCCCATTTTACAGATGTGAAAATACTAATATTGAGCCAGTAATGTGGCTCAGCAGTCTAAGGAACTGGGGTTCAATCCCTGGCACCACATGCCTGGTCGGCCTGGCCCCAGGCACGATAAGAGGGCCACTTACCCCTGTAATCCCGGGGCTGGAGAAGCTGAAAACAAGAGGACCATGACGCGAGCCTGAACTGTGTAGTGAGACCCTGTACCAAATACATTTAAAAAAAAATAATAAAAAGCACTGATATTGCCTTTTCTAAAACCAACTAAAAGCCGGGCGTGGTGGCGCACGCTAGTAATCCCAGCACTCGAGAGGCTGAGGCAGGAGTATCGAGTATCAGTGTGATTTCGAGACCAGCCTGGGCTACAAAAATGAGCTCAAGGCCAGCCTGAAATGCATAGGGAGACCTTGTCTCAATAAGACAAAAACATAAAAAATAAATAAAAATAAAAATAAAACCAACTAAAGGGCTAGCCAAATAGCTCAGCAGATTAACGAGCCTGAAAGCAGGTGCAGGGGTCAGGGGTTCAGTCCTCAGGCTACTGAGAAGGCAATTGAGACTGGGCCTGGTGGCACGCACCTGTAATCCCAGTTCTTGGGAGGTTGTAAACCGGCAGATCATTACGAGTCCGATCTAATAGTGCGACCCTGAACATCTTGTAGACACTTCCCTAAAGTACAAAAAATATAAAAAGTGAACCAATTAAGCTCGTGTTGGCATTATCAAAAAAATCTGTGACCAAACTATGTACGTGAAAGTTGAAAATTTTCCTTCTATAGTTATAAAGCATCATCATATTGTTTTTGCCAATTTATATTGTTAATATGCTCTTTAATTTATGTTTTCTCAAACAGTGTGAGTTCTTAGCAAGAGAACAAATTTTTACAATATATAAAAATGAGGCCGGGCGTGGTGGCGCACGCCTGTAATCCCAGCACTCGGGAGGCTGAGTCAGGAGGATTGGTGCGAGTTCGAGACCAGCCTGGGCTACAAAAGTGAGCTCAAGGCCAGTCTGAACTGCATATCGAGACCCTGCCTCGAAAAGACACACACACACACACACAAAAAAAAAAAAAAAAAAAAAAAAAAAATGAGTATGCTTACTTCAACATTTTTTGGCTGAATTTTATGTATACGCCTAGCATTTTAAAACCCACACGTCATTACAAAAAACCTAATATTAAAATTTACCTTTTGTTTTTGCAAATAATATGTAGTATTTGCTCAAAATATATTTTAAAAACATTTCTTACCACTAAGCTTGAAATATGATCAAGATTTAAACAACAAATTGCTAACACATTGATACACATAATTAGTGACAAATAATTTAATATTAGAACTGATTTTGATTGCTTAGCAATGAAAAATTACATTTGGCTATTTCAAAAATACATCTGAAAATATATTTTTTCAAATAATGAATTTTCACATTTGAGGTTCTTTTTCTCCTGAGCGCGAACATTTGAGGGGGTCGCTCGCCACCTGGTGGAAATTTGAAGTATTAACTAAGTCATCTGTAATAATTTTTACTTTTCTTGTTTATGTTTTGAATAACATAATAACCATTCTGGTTTGACAGCAGAAATTTTATTAAAGTAAAGCAAAAAGTAAGGTAAACTAAGGTACAGTAAAGTAAACTGAAATGCTGAGCTTAAATATAATACAAAATAAATACTACTATATATTGAAATTAAACAAATATATATTTCTCTTTTCACTATCTATATCAATTGAATGAATTCTAAGACTACTCGAGCAAATAGATAACCCGTGGTTGATTATTTTGACTTTTTTTTTTTTTTTCGGGATTGTAGTTCAAACTCATGGCCTTGTACTTGCCAGACAGGCACTTGTGCCACGGAGCTATCTCCCCAGATCACAGATTTTGCCTCTTCCACTCATGTCTTTCTTTTTATGACCAGCTCCACCTGCCCTGGGGGTGGGACTGGCGCAGCATGTGGTGCCTGGGATCAAACCACGGTCCCTGCAGTTGCCTGAGCTTGCCTCAGCAGGTGTTTTTAGACTGACGAGCCATCTCTCGGGCCCTCATCCAATAATATTTTAATAAGTCTGAAAACAATTTTTACATTCACTGATATCAAGTATTAAAAGTACAATTAAAAAATTGTACTGTTTTTAGTAAAGCCAATATGAAAAAAAAATGATTACATCAGTTGTTTTCAAAACACAAAGATATTGAAAATATATTTCTGGTTGTTAGAGTTCCTCTCTTCAGACCTGAGAGTGCTGAGAGGACTGTGCCCCCAGCTCCAGGAATGCATTGCCCCCTAGTGAAGGTATTGTGCTTGTAGGATACTGTTTATTTCCAAGCAAGTTAGAATTTAAACTCATGGTGATGGAATGCCTGGCGAGACATGGCGGACTTGGCGGAGAGCCTTGAGATTGTGGAGAGGCAACTGCATTGCACACAGTCCTTGATGAGACTCAGGGAGAGTGAGTTAGAAACTCTTGGGCTCCACAGAGAAGCACGAAAGCTCAACAGCAGTCGCTTTAGCCGCAAATTAACAATGTGACCTGAATAGCAACAATAGTGACAATTTTAATAGGTCACAGTACCAAACACTTTCCATATTACATTAACTCTTCACAACAATCAAATGGTATAGTGGCCCTTACCTTTATTTTGTTGAAATGAGAATATAATCTCATAGATAAAACATCAGATCAAACTGAACCCAGTTATAAATGCCTCAGTGAAAACCTTCTACCACATTGTTGAACACTCATCGTGAAATTGTATTTCTAGTTTCCAAAATTTTAATTTCTGAAGCTTTTGAATCATAATAGAAAGTTTATTGTTTGTAGAACCAATTAACAGATCTTAAAATTATTTTTATCCCTCTTTTATCATGATTCCAATTTTCATCCAAGCATAGAATGCTGTTAAGTGCGGTACACCAGACACACAAGTTGAAATATTGCATGGTCCCTATTGTATGACTAGAAGGATCGGGGATTTAAAAAAAAAAAAGTAAGATTCACTGTATAAGTTACTTATATAGGCCAAAGTTACAAAAGAAGTGTAAATATTATGCTCCACACACATAATAATACAAAAATTCAACATAAAACAGAAGACAAACAATTGACACACTGGCTCAAGTAAATGGAAAAAAATAGACCTCTACGTAGCAATAAATATGAAGCTGCTATGAAATTTTTCTAGGTACGATCTTAACCATATTCAAATAATTTGGAAAATTCTTTAGTTATCTTTAAAATTCTCCCATCTAGATAATTGTCCCTCAGTTAAGTTTGCTTGGGTTTGCCTATTCAGTCATAATGTTTATTATTAAGCTATGCCTGCTTAGGCAGAGCGTAGAGGCCACGGTTGGATCCCGGGCCTGTGGTGCCCCCCCACCTCCAGAGCTTGCTGAGACTGCATTTGAGACTGGGTGTCCCAGTGGCTAACATATGTAACCCTAGAGGTTGGGAATCTTCAAACAGGAGAATCACTAAAGATGATCTGTGCAGTGAGACCCTGTAGACCCTGTCCTAAAATACAGAAAAAAATGTATATTATTGCCGGGCGTGGTGGCGCACGCCTGTAATCCCAGCACTCGGGAGGCTGAGGCACGAGGATTGGTGTGAGTTAGAGACCAGCCTGGGCTATGAAAGTGAGCTCAAGGCCAGCCTCAACTGCATAGCGAGACCCTGTCTCAAAAAGACCAAAAAAAAAAAAGTATATTATTATTTGTATCATATTTTAGCCAATAATTGATTTGAAAAATCGTTTATTAATTTCTGGAGGTTAAGGTTCCTTTTTTTCTTTTACAGTAGTTCATTTTGCAAATTCGTTATAACTTATTTATCTTTTTTGATGGACTTAATTTAGTATGAGCACTTAGGATATGGGAGAATTGAATTTCTGTGCATATATTATGTATACCTTAAACATCCCTATAAAATTTCAATCTTCATTCAGAAATAATTGTTTAGGGGCTGGCAAGATGCCTCAGCGGTCTAAAGCACCTGCTTAGGCAAGCTCAGGCAACTGTAGGGACCGCGGTTCAATCCCCAGCACCACATGCTGCCAAGCACCATCCCCAGGGCAGGCTGAGCTGGCCATAATATAAAAATAAATAAAAAATAGTTTAATTTCACCCTGTAATCCAAATTAAAATATTTGCAGAGATTCTGATATGGTCTTTTGTTTTCTAATCTGAGGTTGAGTAATTTTTTTATAGATAGGATCGCTATCAAATTTGAGAAGTTTTTCACAGTGCTACAGTTTATGTATACACTTGGTGCTCATTTGTCTATTATGATGTGTAAGATTTTAACCATAAAAATTCTGAACATAATTGGAAAACAAATATTTTTTGAGCAAAGGTGGGTTCTTGGGGGAAAGTAAGAAATAATATAGGCAAAAATATGAAATGAAATGAGATAAGATGGAGGTATGGCTCAAGAACACTGTGCCTGCCTGTCATGCATGAGGTCCTGAGTTTGATTATTAGGAAAAACAAAGAAAGAAAAAAAGTGGTTATGGAGGTTGAGAAGCCAAAAATTCAGATGACCTTCCCTTCAAAGACAAAGTAACTGCCAAAATTCTCAATATAGGGTGTGTGTGTATGTGTGTTTGTATGTGTGTGTGTGTGTGTGTGTGCATGAGTGCATACATAACTTTCAGGCCATGATGAAAAAGTAACTAGGAAGTTACACAGTAGAACATATGGTAATTATTTTAAAATGTGATTATTCAGTGGATTTACATGATATTTGCTTTTTTTAGTCCTTCATGAATGTAGTAATAGTTTGATGTTTCTTTTACCTAGGAAATTATTGTTAAAGGAAATCGCCCAAGAAATAAATGTACTACAAATAACCTTAAATAAAGTAGAATAAAACATGGTGAAATTACAAAATATAAAATACCACATTGATTTGATACACTGATAACTAGGGGAGATTAAACTCAGCGCTTTAAAAAGCTGCAATAAAGGGTATTAATGTTATTTCTTCTACCATGGGACAGATATAATTTTTAAATTGGAAGACAAAGTGTTTCAGGGGAAAGATATTAAAGTTGTGCATACAAGATATAAGAAAGAAAGCCATATTAGTAATATACTGACCTGTAAAAGGCTCAAGTCAAGAGCTTCTGACACTGTCAGTTCTGCTGATAACCCACTATTATTATGGACCATTGGACTATATATACAGCTACTTTCTCTTTGTTTAATGAGATGAAATATTTGTAGTAATAGTGTTTAGAAAAGATGTCATGTCTGCATCTTTTATTCTGAACAACTACTATGAAGACAACAATACACAATATATTAATTGTTACATCTCTCCTACTAACCTGTTGTGAAATTGTCTCATTGCTATTTCTTTCTTATTAAAAATAATAAAAAAATGATGTTGTACCTTGACCTCTGAGTTTATTGTCACTTAACCCTAAGTGGATTTTTTTTAAAAAAAACGTACAATATTTGTACATAGAGAAACAAATTACTGTCAGATCAAATAATTTATTTATAAAATATGTGTGCATGTATAGATCTAGAAATTGTTGGAAACAGTGGCCCATATTCTGGAAGTAGATAGTTGAGATATCTCATTTGCACTGTGCATTGCAGACACCCTATGGAGAAACAGGGATCATAGCAGACGGTGAATTTGAGATTTTTGTCAGGACAGATTGGGGCTCCCAAGAATTTACTTCTAAAAGAAAGACCTGTGTAACGAAACATGTAACATTTGTATCTCCCAAGATCAGTCAAATCTCCTCAGGATTTACCCTGAAACCATGTGCAGAGTTTTGTAGATCTTTTGTCACTGTCAGCTGTCTGGATGTATCACAGCCATTGCTTGACCAGTTCCTCTCTGTGAAAGCCTGAGAGAATGTTTTCTCTCTATGGGACTCTCCTTAGGCACACTATACCTCAAAGATCCCTTTCCTCTGTGGTTCCATAATCTCCATCAACAGAAAATTTGGGACACTACTGAGTTATAAGATATTACAGCACAGGTTTTCTTATGTGCTGAATCCTCACTGACCTTGAAGGGCTAGGGCCAAAAATATTGACTATTTTTATAACTCTTCTTTTTCTCTAATTTTTGGTCTGTAAACTTACAATCTTTAACCTCCCGAAGAGAAGTTTAGTGATATTATCACTCTATAATATAGATACTTGAGCTTAACATCATAGTCTTTGAGAATATCAACTGTCCTAGACTGAACTTGAAATTGGTACTTTCCATCAATCATTAATATTCAAACAAATCTCTATAGAATGTGGTAAAGGCAGTTGCCCATTTTTGCACAGAAATCTAGAAATCTAAGCATATAGAAAATTGTAGCCAGTCAATCCCATGGCTAGTCTCTTACTCTCATTCAATACCCTTTTTTGTTTTCTTGTAAACCAACCGTTTACTTGAGAGAGATACAGCAGTAACTGAAATTACATTAGAAGTTTCTAATGCTGAGATAGGATGGGCTAAGTTTGTAATTTCTACTATACCTATAAAATTGGTGTGGACCACAAATTCTTTTGGCCTCCAATCTTTCTTCTTTCTATGTGGACATACTTATTTATGTATAATGGTCCTGATACCTGATATTTGATTTGATGCCTAGGAAGATACTTGCTTTCTTTTTTTCTCATTAATATGAAAGGGAAATATCAGTTGTGGATAAAAACAATGAAACATTTAGAATGAACTTTGCAGGATCATTATGATAAGAATGTGTTGTTCTTCAAATCTACCCAGCTTGCTGTTTATTGAAAGAACAGTCAATGCGTAATTATTTGATTGACTTTTGCATGCCTATATCTGGTAATCTGAACAACTACTTTGAAGATAACTATATGTAAAATAACATTAGCCATTTTTAATTTCCTGTCATATTGTTTTGAAATTCTGTACCACTTTTATTTTATTTTATTATTCTCTTTAAGAAAAAAAAATAGTAAAAAGACCTCATCTTTGGTCTTAGCATCAGCGTGGTAGAAATTTTAAAGGTTTTATTTGAAAATACTTACAGAATTATTTCTGGTCATATGAGTTGTTTGACCAACACGGTACAGAGTGAAACTGCTTTGTTTTGGGTAATTACTTAAGTGCCAGTTAACAATTTATGATGTTTATTCCTCACGCTTTGAGCGGCCATAGCTGCTTACACTACTCTCCATGTTGGCTTCTCTGAGTGACACTGTATGTTTGACCACCGCTGTAGACATGTAGTGTGTACTAAATGTATACATTTTATTTCTTAAGGAAGTAATTTTCTTAAGTTGCTCTTTGCATAGGATTACAGACCCTGTCATGGTGATTACTATAAAAATACAAACTTTTATACGTCTGTGCAAGTGTCCTATCATTTCTGATATCCTCTCCTTAAAGACTCTATGCATCGCTGGACTGGTTCCCTTTTTTCCCATGGACTTGCGTTATTACTAGTGCATTTTATGTCTCTTATTCTAAATACAACCTGTTGGAATAGTCATATTTATTAAACCTTAAACATGAAAACATCTCCTTGTAATTTTATTTTATTTTTTATTTTTATTTTTATTTTTTATTTATTTATTTATTTTGTCTTTTTGAGACAGGGTTTCGCTATGCAGCTCAGGCTGGCCTTGAGCTCACTTTCGCAGCCCAGGCTGGTCTCAAACTCGCACCGATCCTCCTGCCTCAGCCTCCCGAGTGCTGGGATTACAGGCATGCGCCTACTCGGATTTATTTTTTCTTTCCTGAAATGAAGCCTTACTGAACAAAAAGTTTTGATGTGCCGGTGGCTGGCATAATTTAGTACACATGTCCTGTTCTTCAAGAGTAGTCAAGGCTACACTTGACTTTACAGTAATTACCTTTCTGGAAATTAAAACTTCTTATGTGAGTTGGGAATGAAAAGGAAAATAAACATGTATCAATATATTTTGTCTTGATTTCCATAAACCATCAGTCTGTCCAGCCCCCTTATTTATTCAAAACTATCTTAGAAAACATGAGTACATTTTTAGGGAAAAAAATAAAGATTAGAGAGTATTTTTTTTTTAAGTATTTGGTACAGAGTCTCACTAAATAGCTCACACTCGTAATGATCCTCCTGTTTGCACCATTTCCAGTACTGGGATTACAGATCAGGCCGCCATGCTTGTTCTGGGAACCAGTTCAGCACATCCAAGGGTGGAGAGGGCACAGCATGTGGTCCCTGTGTGTGCCTAAGCAAGTTCTTAGTCCACCTAGCTATCCCACCAGCCCAGAGAGCAATTTATTTTTTCTATTCCCTTCACAGAGGATATTAAGCCAACCTCAGTCAAGCAGGAAGATGAAAATGTATCACAAAGAACAGACCAATCAAACAGTAGAGGATAGCTTGATTTATACATAAATACTTAATGATTCTAAATGAAAGATTTTGAACATTGTTTCTTTCATCTTATGACTTCAGTGAGAGAGAGCCTGGAAGAAGTTTACAAGTTGAATTACTTACTATGTATTATAGGGATTTAAATAAAGTTGTAACTTAGTGACATTCTTTGTCCTGGTTATAGGAAGCAGTAGAGTGGATTATTTATAGAACTATTGTCAGTATCAGCCATCAGGATGAGTCACAGCCATTGCTATTTCTTCCATTACTTGTGTTTGGCCCCTTTGTCAAAGATAAGTTGGCTGAGTGTATTTGTATTTGCTTCTGCATCTTCTAACTACTACACTGATCCTCAGGTCTATTTTTTTAGCAATGCCATGCTGATTTTATCACTGCAGCTTTGTAGTATATGTTTAGGTCAGGAATTGTAATGCCTCCTGCCTTACCTTTGTTGTCCAGAATTGTCTTCAATTCTGGGTCTACTTTGGTTCTAAATAAATTTTAGTAGTGATTTTTCAAGGGCTGTGAAGTATGTTGATGGTATTTTGATAGGAATTGTATTGAATCTGTATAAAAATTTAGGTCGAATGGCCATCTTCACAATGTTGGTTCTTCCTATCCAGGAGCAAGGAATATCTTTTCATTTTCTGAAATCTTGTAGGATTTCTTTTTTCAGAATACTGTAGTTTTCATTGAAAAGGTCTTTTACTTCCTTAGCTAGGTTAATTCTTAAGTATTTCATTTTCTTCAGTGCTATCATAAAAGCTACTGTTTCTCTAATTTCTTTCTCAGTGTATTTGTTATCTGTGTAAAGGAATGCTAATGACTTTTGTGTGTCTACTTTTGTCTTAGTTACTTGTACTCATTGCTGGGATAAATACCCGACACTAAAAGTGAAGTTCACAGTTATTGGAGATTTCAGTCAATATTCGGATGGCCCAAGGTTTAGGGGAACAGGGCAGAGTGCATCCAGTTCTTGGCGGCAGAACAGCAACAATTGCCACAGAGGCAACAGAACAACAAGGGAAGCAGAGAGCAACAGCTTGAGTCTGTTTCTCTGTCTCTCTTTTTAAATTACGTGAGGCTCCCTGCCTTAGTCTATTCACCTTAGGCTACATCCATAATCCCAGAAGTACTTAAAATATGTAATCCCAGGGATCGTGGATCAAGTCTCAATCTATAGAAGTCCTCTCCGATGACTGCATGAGACTCTGTGGGGGGGGGGGCAACTAGACATAAACCATATCATTCCTCCCCTGGAACCCCAAAGTCTCATACGTATCCCTTTTTACAAAAGACATTTTAGTCCATCTGGAAGAGTTGCCAAAGTCCCAACAGTTTTAGTATTGCTGAAAAGTCCAAATCCCAAGTCTCCTCCAAGATCCAAGGCAAACTGTCAAGTATGAGCCCCTGTATAATAGAAAAGTTAAACATATTGAACATTCAAAGGTGTAAGATAAACATTAGCATTCCAAATGTTGCATAGAACAGGTGAATACAAAACACTGAGATGAACACATGTCCAAAATCCAGTAGGGTAAACATTCAATACTTCTGAGCGGAATATCCAAAGCAGTCTACACTGACTTGTGGGCTCCAGGCAGCTCTGTTCCTAAGGCACTCTTGGTGGTAGTTTTCATGGCTTCTTTCTTAGGCCAGCTTTGCTTCCTCTTTGCACGATACACGTTGGTGACTTTTCTAAACTTCTGGGGTTTCCACTGAACAGGCTTCTTACACAGAGATTTACACACTGCCTCGCTGGGGCACAGTGCCTGTCCTCCCAGTCCTTCTTCTGAAATTGAGGTGGAAGTTTTCTTAACCTCAGAATTCCCACATTCTGCATACACCTATGTAGATAATGCCAAGGGCTGCTGCCAGCTGGAGCAGTAGCTGGGCTTCCTTCTCTCTTGGTGGTAGGGGTAGAGTGCCTGGATTAATGATACACTCTGATCTTGAGTCCTAGGAATAAATTCTCTATCCTGGCGCCATTTTGGAACCTAGTTTGGCCAGTGCTACCATTCTGGTACCCGGGTCTCTGTGGCTTTCTTCTCAAGATAAAATCTCTCTCCCTTGCAATTCTGAGACTGCAAATGGTGGAGAGCTGCTGCCTCTTGTGATGCCCTCAGACCATCCTTTTGATTCTCTGGTTCCTTCCCAGCAAAGGAGATCTTTCTAACACCATCTTTGCAGTACACAGCTTTCTGGATGTTTCCTTTCTGGCCAAACTCATATTTTAAATCATCCTTCTTGGCTCTTTTCTCTTCATTTTCAACATAAATCTGGCTAAAAGCTGACAGTAACAAGCATGCTACCGCCTCAATAGTTCCCTGCTTTGAAATATCTCTTGAAAGATTAATCAGTCTGCCATGCTTAATTTTAGTCTTAGGCAAAGTCTCTGCGCAAGAGCAAAATTCCGACAGATTTTTAGCCAATCCATACCACAAATTATCTGGATTCTAATAACCAAGGCTGTCTTTTTTTTCCAGCAGAAGCCTCCTCAGTCTGGTCTTTACAGGCAGGTCTTCTGTCAGTCTTCTGGTCTGAGTTCTGACCAGAATCTCTACCACACAAC
Organism: Myocastor coypus; assembly: GCA_004027025.1. Taxonomy (NCBI): domain Eukaryota; kingdom Metazoa; phylum Chordata; class Mammalia; order Rodentia; family Myocastoridae; genus Myocastor; species Myocastor coypus. Next base: position 18,561 of record PVJA010003871.1, on the reverse strand, counting down.
AGCCGAAGCTTTTCCAGCTCTTCACAAGTGGAGGACCTCTCCGAACATTTCCAATCTCTGCTCATAAGCTATTCTATATACCCAGGCTTCAAGCCAGTCTTCTGGTCTGAGCTCTGGCCAGAATTTCCCAAAGTGAACAGCCAAAGCCATTCCAGTGCTTTGCTTGTAGCCAACATCTCTGAACCTTTCCTATCTCTTTCCGTAAGCCATTTCCAAATGCTTATAACCCACATGATCAGGTTAATCTCATCAACGACCCCACTTCTCTGGTACCAAATTCTCTCTTACTTACTTTGTCCTTGTTGCTGGGACAAATATCCGACACTCAAAGTGAAAGAAGGAAGGGTTTACTTAGCTCACAGTTACTGGAGGTTGCAGTCTATATTGAGCTGGCCCAAGGCTGAGGGGAACAGAGCAGAGAGCATCCAGTTCTTGGCGGTGGAATAGCAACAATCACTACAGAGACAACAGAAGAACCAGGGTATCTAAGAGCAACAGCTTGAGTCGGTCTGTTTGTCTCTCTTTTTAAATTACATCAGGCACTCTGCCTTAGTCTATCCACCTTAGGCTATATCTATAATCCCAGAAGTACTTAATACATATAATCCTAGGGATAATGGGTCAAATCTCAATCTATAGAAGTCCCAGCCAATGACTACATGAGGCTTTGTGGGGACAACTAGACATAGACCATAACAACTTTGTAACCTGCTATGCTTCTGAATTTGTGTATCAATTCTAGAAGTTTCTTGGGGGATTTCTTTGGGTCGTCCAAGTAGATTATCATGTCATCTGCAAATAGTGATAGTTTTACTTCTTCTTTACCTATTGTTATTCCATTTACTTTCTTTCTTGTCTAATGGCTGTAGCTAATGATTCCAGAACTATATTGAATAGCAGAGGTGTTAGGGGACATTATTGTCTTGTAACAGATTTGAGAGTAAGAGACTTCAGTTTTCCTCATTTAGAATTATGTTACATGTTGGATTGCCATAGATGGCTTTTATCAGGTTGAAGTAGAAGCCGTCTATTCCAATTTTCTGTAGGAATTTGAACAAGAATGAGTGTTGAACTTTGTCAAAGGCAATTTTGGCATCAATTGAGATAATCATGTGATTTTTGTTTTGGATCTATTGATACAGTGTGTTGCATTTATAGATTTGCATGCATTGAACCATTCTTGCATCCCTGGGACGAATCCTACCTGGTCATGGCGTATAGTCTTTCTTGATGATTTCTTGTTCTAGTGCTGAGGATTTTATGGAGGATTTTTGCATCTATGTTCATGAGAGAAATTGGCTTGTAGTTTTCTTTTTTATTTGCATCTCTCTCTGGTTTTGGTATCAGTGTAAAACTTGCCTCTCAGAATGATTTTGGAAGGATTGCTTTCTTTTCGATTTCACTGAAGAGTTTCAGGAGTATTGCGATTATGTCTTTTATAAATTTCTTGTAGAATTCTTTTATAAATTTCTTGTGAATCCATCAGGTCCCAGACTTTTCTTTGTCTGTATGCTTTTTACTACATTTCATATTTTATTGGCTGCTATTGGGTTATTGAGAGTTCTTATATCTTCTTGATTCAGTTTTGGTAATTTGTACTTTTCTAGGAATCTGTCCAATTCATCTGTGTCTTCAATTCTGTGAGAGTAAAGATTCTCAAAGTAGCTATTTATGATCCTCTGAATCTCTGCTGAGTCTGTAGTAATTTCACCCTTTTCGTTCCTTCTTGCATGAATTTGAGTCCTTTCTTTTCTCTTTTTGATGAGGTTAGCTGGGGGCTTATCAATTTTGTTTAACCTTTCAAAAAACCAGTTTTTTGACTCATTAATTCTTTGTATTGTTTTCTTTGTCTCAATTGAATAGATTTCTGCTCTAATCTTTATAATTTCCTCCCTCCTTTGGGCTCTGGATTTCATTCACTTTTCTATTTCTTGTCAGTTTAAGTGCTCCATGAGAGTATTTATTTGTTCCTGTTCTGTTTTCTTAATGTTCGAGTTCAGAGAATAAGGTTCCCTCTAAGAACTGCATTTATTGCATCCCCTAAATTTGGTAGGTTCTGTTTGAATTTTCATTAAATTCTAGATATCTTTTAATTTCTTGTTTAATTTCATCTATAACCCAGTGTTGCTGAGAACAGTGTTGTTTATTTTCCATGTAATCCTGGATTTCCTATGGTTTATTTTGTCATTTATTTTCATTTTGAGTGTACGGTGGTCAGATAATATGCATGGGATAATTTCTGTTTTTTTGCATATACTTAAGCATGACCTGTGGACTAATATGTGGTCTATCTTAGAAAGTGCCCCATGTGCAGCTGAAAAAAAATGTGTATTCTTAAGTGGTTCAATGGAACACTCTGTGTATGTCCACTAAGTCCAGTTATTCCAAATTCTGTTTTAGTTCTGCTACTTCTCTGCTAATTTTTTGACTGCTTGACCTGTCTTTTTGGGATAAAGGAGTGTTAAGGTTGGCTGTTAAGATTGTGATATTGGATATTAGATTTTTCATGTCCATTAAGGTTTGTCTTATATAACTTGCTGCTCCTGTGTTGGGTGCATATATATTTATAAGTTATACCTCTTCATCTTGAATTTTTCCCCTAACCAGTATATAGTGACTGTCTTAGTTACTTTTTACTCATTAGTGGGACAAACACCCCACACCCAAAATGAAGGAAGGAAAGGTTTATTTAGCTCACAGCTACTGGAGGTTTCAGGCCATACTCGGCTGGTTCAAAGGCAGAGAGGCACATGGCAGAGAGCAGCAGTTCATGGTGGCTGATAAGCAACAATGGCAACAGAGGCAATGGACCAGTCAGGGCAGCAGAGCAACAACCTAGTCTGTCTCTCTTTAAATTACATCAGGCTCTCTGCCTTAGCCTATCTGCCTCAGGCCACACCTATAATTCCCAGCAGTGCTCAGACCCATAATCTCATTAGTACTAAAACGCATAATCGCAATGCCTCATGAATCAAGTCTGAAATTATAGAAGTCTCCACACTCAAGATTGCATAACGCTTTGGAGGGATGACTAGACATAAACCATAACAGTGGCCTTTTTAATTTCATTTGAACAATCTTGGTTTGAAGTTTAGAGAGTCTGCAAACAAAATTGTAATCCTTGCTCTTTTGTTTCCATTATATTTTGAACTGCAACTCTGTTCTTTAAAATAATTTTGACTCATGTAACCGCTTTCAATGTAAAGTGGTTGATAATTATACAACATTGCAGTATAACCCTAATGTGCCATTTAATGTCGAGAATGGAAAGGAAAAAAAGTTTGTATTTTAAACCTGCCAACAATTGACTCATTCACCTGGAGATATTAATCAAGGATGATTAAAATTAGTTAATAATAAACTTTGATTTCTTTTTAATATAAAAGAATCCTATTAAATCCACACTGTAGTAAATGAGTGTTATGTTTAAGGAAAACCTAAGACTAAAATATGACTGGGGAGCAGTATGTCTGCCTGTGACACGTTTGCATTTTCACAAGCTAACTTAAGTGTGATAAAGTTGTATGTGCAAGCAACAAGGAAAACCTGAAAGTATGTGCTTTTGTTTGACTTTTTGGCCCATAGCTTGTTGATGAAAAAGCTGTGTTATAGAGTAAGGGGACCAATGTGTGAAACTGTCAGCAGGGAAGACACTTGGACATTTGCAGCAAGGTGGTGGGTGAGGAAACAAGCAGAGGTGTCCAGGCAAGTGCAAGCTTTAGGGGGCCCATTGGGAATTCTAGGACCTCAGTCATCTGGAATTTGTGATAGGTAATTGTGCTGTCTCCTTAAACAAACATGCCTGTTTTATTAGCTCAGCACGGTTCTGAGGATGTTTGGTTAACTGACCTACAGCAGAGAAAAGACCCAGCCTGACTGTGGGAGCATCCGCCCAGAGCTGGGGTGAAATAAAGTGGGAGAGAACTGAGGTGGCCTTTCTGTTTTTTCCAAGGAGCTCGCGGCCTTCCATCACTTGGGTGCTTCTAAAGCCTAGCTTCTGGCTCAGAGCTTCAGCCTTCTTCCTGCAGAGCCATGGGCTTCCTGATCAGATCCCACACTGAGCTCTGCAGGGAGCTTCAGCCTTTGATTTTGGACTGGATCCTCCACTCTCCAGCTATAGATGGCCCTTTTGTATCCTCCAACCTGGTGCTGTAAATGTGTGTGTGTGTGTGTGCATGTGTGTGTGTTATACCAAATCTTTTCCTCTCTTGAACCACAGTGACTATAAACATCTCATAGCACTTTTCTTTTTCCCAAACTGTCCTTTGCATCTTCTAATTAAAATCTCTTTTTGGGGGAGTGGACAGGAAACTAAACTCATGGCCTCATGCTTGCCAGGCCTGTACCAGGCCACTGAGCTAAATTCCCAACCCTGTTAATGAAAATGCTGAATTTTCTTGTTTCAAATACACCAAGACTTTAACTTTTAAGGAAATTGAATCTAAATCTATTCATATTTGGTTCAAATGACTTTTTTTTTTATCAAGAGAGAGAAAGCCTCATAAGCAGATGGCCAGGTGACATTTACAGAAAGGTAAAAATTATTTGAGATTTGCCACAAATATTTGGAGGATCAACAGTACCCAAGATTGAAGGTCACACTTTTGTCATGAAACCCTACAGAATTCTTTCTGAAAACAAGAAAATGTAGAAAACATTTACTGCATTATGAATAATCTGTTTGCAAATACTGATAACCTCTCCTGTTTGAAATGTCTCAGACAGACCCCTCTTTTGCTTGGCATTTGTGCGGATGTATTTGCCCTTTCTATGACCTGAATCTGGACCACCTGGCAAGGGACGAGGTGCTGAAAAGTGAAGTCTCAGGGCTGCCATGCTCAGAGGGAGGCTAGGAAAATGACTGCATGCTGAGGCTTGAGACCTCCGTGGGTTTTCATATGATTGGTCCATACATGGTAGCATCTTTGGGAGGATGGGACCGATAGGAAAAGTAGCCCAGTTGGAGGAAATAGGAGATCATGAGCTTGTCCTGAGAGCATCTCTCTTGTCCACAGCCACTAGCTCCTTCACCACTTGCTTCTGCTCTCACAAAATCCTGCCTTACTTACATCACAGCCAAAATAGTGCACTCCACAGACCATGTACTGACATCTCTGGCAACGTAAGTCAATGAAAACATGCTTCTGTTAGGGTGAGTTTCTTAGATATTTTGCTGCAGTGATAGAAAATTAATTCATGCAACCATCTTCTTTAAAGTGCAAACTTCTGGGATAAATTGCTCTCAGAAAATCTGAAAATTTTCATCGCTCAGTTACTCATGGCTTATGTTCATTTGTGATGCGCTAATTCACAACATTTCACATGTTTTCAGAAAGTCATTAATACCACCTAGGAGGCTGGATTTGTTGGAAATTGTTGCCCTCTCTCTATTTGGCCACTTGGAATATTTATTACCACAGCCACTCCTTCCTTCCATACATGCTTTTTCTCATTTTACTTAGCTAATTTTACCTCTGTTTTCCTATGAACTTAATGGACTGTAAGGCTGGGCCTGGTAAGAAAATATTTCTAATATTTAGTTTTTAGGTGTTAAATATTATATGACATTCTTCTTCCCTCACCATCTACTACACCGCCTCCCTATTTAATTTCAGCTATTTTTATGACTGTGCATGTACTTTTTTCTGCAACTCATGAGGGAATTATTTTCTAACATTTTGATTAATTCCAGAGTTAATAAAAAGATTCCACAACATACTTAACTTACTTCTGCATACATATTGAGCATAATGTCATTCATATGATATGTTACACAAATTAATGTTTCTACAGTTCGTTTGAATTCCACACAGGGTATAATCAACTAATCCACGGTGCCATTTGGCCGCTGTCACATTTTCTCTGATGATGTGTCTGACCACTAAGCATCCCAGTTTATGTTACATGGATGATATTCCTCTCAAACAGCCTACTCTTCTTTTTACTTCTTTGACTACTGGTGCAACAATTTTGCCTATGTAATCATATTATCTTCCTAGAGAGGCTGCACACAATTATTCTACCCCAAAGCAACTGCATTGCTATTCAGACTCAAAGATCTCTTCTTAAAAGTCTCAAAGGTCACGTCGCTTTAGAGCTTTAAGCCCTGCAGTAATCTCCGGTGCTTCAAGCCTTGTGTCTAAAGTCACTAACTTGGTCCTTACAAGCTCATCTCTACCTCAGCATTTTCATTTCAGTTTCTGCTTCTGAGAAGGCGGCTGTCACACTGGCACATTTCACCTCCTCAGTGCCAGGCTCCTTTCTTTCTGCTCCAGGCCTTTCATTTACAATCTTACTTTGACCACTTCTAATTGAGTCCAGATTTAATGCTGCACACTGATTTTCACAGTCCTTCATTTCCATAGTCCATTCCTTTAGAGGAAGTGTCAGACTCAGATCCTAGATTATCCACACAGTTTTGTTTTGCTGGTTTCTCTGATTTGACTTTCTTTAAGGTCACAGAAAGAGCCAGTACTTCTGACTTGTTCGGTGAACTAACACCTAGTGGGATATTTTGCCAGTAGTTGGCCTGCGTCTTCACTTCACTGAGTAAATAATTATGTAAATATAAATGAAAAGTGTAGGCCAATGGATAAGTTCTTTTAGTATTTATAATAATAATATTAATTAATCATAAGTGATATTAATTTTATAGGAATTAAGATTTATTTACTTATTTATTTATTTTTGTATTATGGCTGGCTCAGCCTGCCCTGGGGGTGTGGCTGGTATAGCATGTGGTGCCAGGGATCGAATCATGGTCCCTGTGGTTGCCTAAGTTTTCCAAGCAGGCGGTTTCGACCGCTGAGCCATCATGCGGGCCCCAAGATTTATTGGTAGTACATATTTTAGTCAATTTCTGTTGGCTTTCTAGATTAGTTTTTCAAATTTCAACAGTTTTCATTGGCTTTTCCTCCATTTTATTTTCCTATTAATCTCTGTATTATTGCTCTTGTTTTTCTTACTAAAACATAAACAAAACCCATACACACTGTGTTGAAATTGTGTTTTCTTTGTTTGTGAAAGTGGACAGAGATATTTCTTAGAGAATATGTATTTCTTGGAGCGACCTAGGTGTCATGGGTGCTCAAGAACTACAAGGCTGGTAAAGTTAATGATGTACTGTCATTGCTAAGCAACTAAAATTCAATGAGTGCTCATGCACAGCCTTAGTAAAACCCTTTCTAAAAGTTTAAAAACCACAACTATTACTTTAAAGATGAAGACCATTATTGTATCCATAGATAGCGTTTGTGGGTTTTAATAAACATATTTCTCTATATATAACATATACTTACGTATGAGTCATAAAAGGAAACATTCTACTTTGAGTCTTATAATTGTTTTCAGTGGATCTGAAACTAAAATAAAGCCCATAGTGAAGGTACAGTTTTTTTTCATGATTTAATATTTTTATTGTTTAAATTTAACAATGGTTATATTGCATATTTTCATCATCAGATCAGTTTAAATTGATAGATATAGGTATATAAGATTGAGAAAACAATTAAAACAATTATATATTAACATTTTCAATAAACATTACTTTTTTTCCTTTTCCCCTTTCTTTTTTTTTAAAGTTGACACATTGCATATTGTCCTCATAATAGTTTTACAGAGCACAGTGTGTGGGAATGACCCACCTCCCTATTGATGTTGCTAAGAAGAAAAAAGAAGAAAAGAAAATTCTTCTCTTTGGACTAAGAGGAAGCAGATGCATACACAGTCAAATGTTCTGCAATTGCAGTGGGCCACCAGCGAAGCTTGTAATGTTGGAGGGTATTGATCTAAGCCTCCTAAAGCTCATCTCACCAATTTAGCTCTGCGTTTTATGCATTGGTGAAGGTACAGTTTTGAAACTGTTGATGGAATAAATGAAACAGATCAAAAACATGGCAATCTCTTTTCCACACCATGTCTCACTTTGTCAGTGACAAGCTTGATGACCAAGGTCTGGCTCTGTATAGTTAACACTGGGATGGGTAAAGAATGATTTATAACACAACTGTAGTGTAGAAAGTGTGGAGGAGTTCTGTGGTACAAAAATATTCTTTAGCTTTATTTTCATATCAATATGTAAAGTAATTTGACAACTTAATTTTTTTATCTTTTGAATTCAACCTATACATACAAGTCACAACTCGCCACTGTGTATAAACATGAGCAGTTTTACAAAGATGCAGAAAATTCATTTTTAAAATCACACTTATTTGAATTCGCCCCACTTTAATAGGTATGCATGATTGAAAAGTATTTTAGTTGTTAGTCTTCCATAAAATACACAATTATGTGAAATACAAGTTAAAACAGAAATAGTTTAAAGAATCTTTGAAGTATGCTGTTTATGATAAGCTGCCACAAATCAACTACAAAAAGAAGTTATAAAAAGTCAGTTTTTGAAAATATTTCTAAATGCTTCCAGATGTGTTGATATGCTATGGTATATTTTAAGTCCACAGGACTTTCATAATAAAACAATAATATATTCGATATAAAGGTATATAATATTATAAATCTAAAAGTTTTTGATTAGTCATATCTTTTCTTTATTTTTTTCTTTTCTTTCTTTTTTTTGAATGTAGTTTTTACAGGGTCTCCCTACATAGCTCAAACTAGCAATGACCTTCCTATTTTAAGCCTCTCCCGTGGGAGGATTACAAGTATTTGCCACCACTCCTAGACTCAGTGGCCAGTTCAGTGTGCCTGAGAGAAGGGACTATCCAGCGTGTGGGACTATTCAGCACACTGGTTGCTGCGCTTGCCTAAGTAAGCTCTCAGTCCACTGAAGTTTCTTGCTGGGCCTCATATGTGATTTCTGTTTCTAAACAATAAGCTGTTCGTCAGCCATACAGCATTGATATGTTTAACATGTAATTTGGTCTGAAATGAAAGATACAAAGTGTATATCATAACTTAGAATTCACCATTGCCAGTATTAGCAAAGAAACATGCACCATTTTGGGAAGAAAGAAAGAACTAGGTTAGGATTTGGCAAATAATTTGGATGATTATGCTTTGCTTCTCATGAATGAAGTCTTAACATTTTAAATTTAAATGTGATAATGATAAATATCATTTTCTAAATGCATACTAGTTGATTGTTTATGAATTGACTTCTTTTTAGACCATTCTCATACTTAGCATGTATTTTGTTAAAAAAGAATGTGTTTCTTTTCATTTATTTTTGACATATTTCTTTTAAAATTTTTCTTATCGTGTACTGTGGAAAGTTAAGTGATTTATATATATGCTGACTTATTATAAGGATGATTAATTTAAGGTAGATAATTTTATATGCTAATATAAAATAAAGTGTAATTATATGTGCCACTTAAAATAGCTATAACATGTGACATTTCTCATAACAAAACTAATGTTTCCACAATCTTTAAAGCTATTATAATCTCTTAGACTCAGATATCATAGGGCAGGCAAGATAGCTCAGTGAAATAAGTGCCTGACTCGGCCAAGGCAGGGACCAGAGTTCGATCTCCGGCACCACATGCCATGCCAATTCACCCTTCCCCCCACCCCAGGTGCTCTGACCGTGGGAGTGTGCACCTATATTCCAAGTGCTGAGGAAACTGAAAACAGGAGGACAGCTGTGAGTCTAAGCTGCATAGTGAGACGTTCTATCAAATACATAATAAAAGATATCATAAATTCATTTCTATGCTATATAACAGTTTAATATGCTATAGATTATTTAACATGCTATATATTGCTAACAGTTTCTCAGAACTGTAGTGCTTTAAGCTATTTTAGTATGTCAAAAACTCAGATGGGTTGAAATGGATTTATTGTAGAGTCTCAAAAAGTCAAAACCAAGGTATTGACTGAACTGAACTCTTTACTTAGTCAGTCTGAGGAAGAAGTACTTTCAAGCTGTTCTAGTTTGTCAGTATATTTAGTTCCTTGAAGTTGAATGTCTGATATCCCCTGTCGTTACTCAATTGTTCTCTGACTCTTCTAAACTGCTACTATGGATGGCATTCTACAAGTCTTGCATGTAGTAAAAGTAAAATCAGACCTGACTGGTTAAACATTCAAGGAATAATTTGTTCGATGATATAGGAAAGATATTATTACAATGTAACAGAGAAACTCAGCTGAATGACCAGGTGTTGGTGGAAAGTGGATGTTATGAAGAAGTCCCCCCCCCCCCCCCGATTGGTTGCTGATTTCTGCTATGGTAGGTTTCGCTCCTTGACTATCTTCCACAGGCAGTTTTTGGAAAATGCGCTGTCCCTTTGTGCTTTGGGGATTACATGTCAAAGTGAGGACTCACAGTCTTTAATAAGTTGTTTCTTGGTACTTGGAGGCTGGCACCTCAGTGTGGTAAAGAAAACGTTTCATCTATACTCAAAAAAGCTTTCTAAAATTGTTGCTTGAAGTAATGACATAAACAATGTTGTTTCCCTCAATTTGCAAGAAGCTACCAGTGGCATGTTTAATACTTCTCAGGTCATGAAATTCTTGTATTCCTTTTCTGGCATTATCAAGAGAAAACAAGCGTGGTTAAAAGGCTTTGGATGAGATGAAGTATAACTGGTATCCTATTTCTTGTCAGTTATTGTGTCACACATGGCATCCAGAATATTCAGAAGATCATTCCATGATGGAAAACAATGGGAACAAAACAGAGCCAAGGCCAGTTTGAGAATTTTGGCTACAAAATGAAAAAATATGGTTTCTCCATTGTAATGTTTAGAAATTAAGTTCAATTGCACAACAGCGCTGCATATTTTGCAGAAGAAAACGCGAAAACAACTCCTCCATTCAACATTTGCTTCTGTGCGAGGAGGTGAATAACATGGATTCACTATGTGGACTGTCATGGGTAAAGATAAAGATGCCCCTTCTAAGCCCTTTTGTTGCTACCGTTTTTCATCTCTATTTTCTGAGCCAAATGCCCTACAGTTTAATACAGGAAGAAATGTTGAATCTTTGAATCCCATGTTCTTATGTGTGCTGCTTTAATGGTAGCTTCTCCAGGAACCATAAGCACTCTAACAGTTGTCCTGGATACCAGAAGTACTCTGTTTCTTATGCATAAGCTCAAAAGTATTCTTCAATGTAGTGACAACTTTCTGTATGCGATTGTGAAAGAACTCGCCAGAAAGCATGTACATGAATGAGTGAGTGGGTTATGAAACAGGACATGAAAAAGAAAAAGTTTATATTCAAAAGACACTATTCATTCAACTCATATTTGAAAATTTTCAGGTTTTTTTATTTATTAAATTTTATTTATTAAATAATTGTTGGAAGTATCAGTGCTTTCCCATAAAAGTCTGTAATACTTACTGGAGCCCAGTTCTGTGTACTCTCATTATAAATCTTTTCATCACTATTAGAAGATATAGGTAATCACAGAAGATGCGTGGCCGTGCTGCCACTGCAGTGAGCCTCTCTGGGCAGAAGGCTGCAGTGTTGCAACACGCTGAGCATCTCCAGAGTCTGTGCTCTGCAGGGAAATAGCAACCAGACAAATGCTGCCATGAAATAAGACACACTTCAAGCACGTCAGCTTGTGTTGCCTTCTTGCAATAAGCAAAGTTGGGAGAGCAATAGTGTAAGTAGCTCATAGATTCTGAGAACAAATAAAAAGCATGTCTTCATTATAGAGCTTAATTATGAACATGTTTATTTTAGGTATTATTCAAATCTCCAGTATTCAGGCTAAAATTAAATGATGCTTCACATGTATCATCATCAAATGAAAATATCAATGTCCTGGTTCCCTAGCATTTGGGCAAGCCAAAATGAAGGGATAGAACATAAAACCACAAACCTTTTACATGTTGACTTGTAGAATTATTAATAAGTAGGAACATACTGTGTAATGTAGTTTTAACTAGGAATCACACATTTTGTTCTGGAAATTCTTAGAAACATTTTATTTGATTAGCAAAGAATCATAATATATAATATATAATATATGATATATGGTGTATAATACATAATATATAATATATAATATGCAATATGTGATATATAATATGTGATATATGATATATGTATATGATATATAATGTATAATATTCATATATGTATATGAATGAGAGAAGAGCAAGGAGATGATTAATGAAAGGATATTATGTTTTGCTGTTACTCAGAAATAATAACGTGTTGTTATACACATATAAATGAACTAAGGTCCTGGGTTCAATTTGTAATCTCAACTATCTGGGAGGCTGTGGCTAAGATATACATATATTATTTAATAATAAATACTGCCTGGCATGTTGGCACGCACCCATAACCCCAGCACTTGAGAGGCTGAAACAAGAGGATCGATTTGAGTTCGAGACAAACCTGGTATACAAGAGTGAGCTCAAGGCCACCGTGGACTCTGTTTCAAAAAGACAAATAATAATAATAATTATGAATATTGATAATAAAATTTGATATTTCTGTTTTCTTAGAAATCTCATGCTTTTTGTACCAGGGATTCCACCCAGGACCTTAAGAAACCTCAATTACTTTTTTTTTTTTTTTCTTTTTTTCATTTATTTATTTGGCACAGCTTGGATTTGTAGTGTTCCTCCTGGTTTCAGCTTCCCCAGCACTGGGATTTCAGACATGTACCACCATGCCTGGACTCCTTCCCTAGCTCAGCATACCGCTGGTCCCTGCACTTGCCTAAGCAGGCTCTTAGTCAGCTGAGCTATCTCGCTGGCCCAGAAATCTGAATTTTTAAAGTAGTTTTTCAGTATAAGAAAATCTTGCTTTGGACCCTTCTTTCCTCTTTAGTTTTTACAGATTTAGAAAATAAATAATCAAGAAAGCAATTTGTCAACTTTTAAAAAAAGAAAGGGGAAAAGAAAACAGAAAAAATAATGTATATTGAAAGTGTTAATGTTTAATTGCTTGATCAGTGTTATATACCTATATCTACTAATCTAAATTGATCTGATGGTGAAAATGTGTAATATAACCATTGTTAAATTTCAACAATAAAAATATTAAATCACAAAAAAGAATCAAGAAAAACCAACGCCACTCTCTCAGTAAGTTATTTGTTAGGGTTCTACAAAAGTTCAGAAATATATCTATATATCTATATCTATATCTATATCTATATCTATATCTATATCTATATCTAGATATATGTATTCAATGATCTACACAGATCCTCCCAAAAACATACTGCTTAGGTCCCCTGAGTATATTGCAAAGCCAATCTAGCTGGAATTACACTCTAAGTAACATATTTAGTTGTACAAAATATGTACTGTGAAGCCACACTCAAACTCCAAATGAAGACAATTTCTAGTTCATCATTGCATTAAAATTCAGGAGTCCTGCATGCAAGCGAGAGCATACCAATCTTTCTACACAACACTCAGCAGGTCCATTACTTTTCAGAATTTTAAATAGGTTTATCTGAGATTAAAGAACAATTCTTACTCAAAAAAAAGAAAAAGAAAGAAAAAAGAACAATTCTTACTTTAGAATTTCTGCAGAATTTATTTGTTTGTTTGTTTATTTATTTATTTATTTCCTTAATTACTTGTATTTTAGGGAAGGGTCTACAGGATGTTCAGAGTATCATTACTCGACTGGACTTGTACTGATCCTTCTGTTGCCAGCTACCCAAGAGCTGGGATTACAGGTACGTGCCACTGTGCCCACTTTCAATTGCTTTCTCAGTGAGCCCCACGAGTGGGGCCAGCAAGGAAGGCAGGCCCGGGGATTGAAACTCTGAACACATAATTCAAAAACAAGTTTTACAACTCCAAAAACAAGTTGTACAACCCAACTACAAGGGAAATAGCACCATTCAAAATGGAGAAGTAGAGTACTAGTAAAAACAATGGATGCAGAATGAAACCCAACAGAACAAATCCTGAATCCTGTAGCTCCATACCTGGTATCTAGAGCACAGAATGTACAATGTCCCTTTTGATGGCCTGCGGAGCCCATGCCTGTGGCCTTGCTGAATGGAGCACACAAAGCCTCTCTCTAGGGCAAGCTCCAATCACGACCTACAGCATTTCTTAATAGACAGTTCACTTTCCTAGCATTTGTGACATGCTAGGGTCTGTCCTGTACATTTTCATTCATTCCCTCACCATGAAGTGTCCGTAATTCCCCATGCTGTAGAGGATGAGATAAGAAGACCACTAGGTGTCCAAGTACTTAGCAAGACCCTGTGCCAAATCAATCAATCAATCAATCAATCAATAAATGAATAAGTTTAAGAAGGGAATTATATAAACTCACTTCTTTTATAAAGGTGGAATAATATGTCATCATGTATTCCTTTATATGGAAAATTTTGAGTGCTCACTCATCCACCAATAGACACCAAGTAATTCCATATGTTGGATACTGAATATAGTAAATGAGCATGGGAAAATGAACAAATTTTGGGTATGCTGATTTAATTTATTTTTAATACACACACAAATATATATATATATATATATATATATATATATATATATATATATAACAGCATGCTATAAACCTCTACTAGTTAAAAAAAATATGTCTTCCTGAAGATTACAAAGAAGAAATTAAAAATGAGAAAATTTTCTGTCAATTCCATAACAATCTTTCTTTCGAAAGAAATATCCTTTGCATATCTTTACTAGAGGGCTTTAATTGTATGACAGATCTGAGGATATACCTCAGCAGCATGCTGGTGGGCCTTGCAATTGCCAGGTCGTGAGTTTGATTCCCAGCACACACACACACACACACACACACACACACACACACACACACACACACACACATTAGGTACATTTGTGTGCATCAGTGTAGTTTTGTTTGCATCACTGATACTTACTAACATATATATATATTCATTATATAGCTCTACTTTTTCCTCTAATTTAACTGGTTTTTGTTTGTTTTGTTTTTCTATATTTTGGACATTACTTTCTCTCTCTCTCTGTCTCTCTCTCTCTCTGTCTCTCTCTCTCTCTGTCTCTCTCTCTCTCTCTCTCTCTCTCTCTCTCTCTCTCTCTCTCTCTTTCTCTTTCCAATAAAGCAAGCCTCAAACATTGGCATTACCTTTAAAAAAGTATATCGGATTTGAAATAAAACCATTTCCACAAGCTGTTTAATTCAGTTGAATAAAATTGCCAATATGTTTAATGAATAAAAAGGGAATACACATGGAAGTTGGGTGTGAGGATTAAATTTAATGGCAAATTTCACATTAATATATCCATATCTTGTCATCTACATGAAGTTGGGAGCTAAGCCTGGGGAGTATGGTTGTATGTGTGTATTTAAATTACATATAATTTTTCCTTTCATTTCTGTTCACTACTTCTAATTTTTGAGATATTTATTACCTAAAAAGTTACCACAAATTTAAATACTGTCCTAACTTTTGTTTGTGTCCTGTAATGTAGAAGTTAAAGACAATGTTTATATATTTCATTGCCTTGGGGGCTTTTATTCTTACTTTTGATAGTTCATTGAGCTACTATATAGTTTAGATAGTTAGAAATGTTGTAGTCATAGCACTCGGGACGCTGAGGCAGGAGGATCGGTGAGAGTTCGAGACCAGCCTGGGCTACAAAAGTGAGCTCAAGGCCAGCCTCAAATGCATAGCGAGACCCTGTCTCAAAAAGACAAAAAAAAAAAAAAAGAAATGTTAGGGGTTTATTAATCATTTTGTAATTAAACAGTCCCATTTATTTTACTATCACAATTTGATTGAAAATGAAAGTTTTATCTTAAATATTTCTCATGTGGACAACTAGTTTATGTCAATAACTGTTTAAACACAGTAAAATCATGAACTTACTGATTGACATTGATAATATACACTTAATTTATGTATTCTTAATTTATATCTAAAGTCATTAAAATCTTTCAAAGCTCAGAATAATATCTTACCCTGTAAGTTAAGAGTCATTTCACCTTGATTACAAAGATAGATAGATGATGGATGGATGGATGGATATAGACATAGTTGTCTATTTTATTTATTTGTTGGCTTTGTTTTGTATTGGGAAGTCAATTAAGGGCCTTGGACATGCCACATAGGCATTGTGCTGCTGGTGTACATCCCCAGCCCTTAACTTTACTTTATAAAATAATATTTGCTAGTCCAGGGGCCAGGGAGATAGATCAGTAGAAAAAAAAAAACACTTGCCCATCAAGAGCAAGGACCTGAGTTCAATCCCCAGTTCTGAAAAAAAAATTGTTGGGCCCCCAAAAATTCTTTGAGAAGTGAAGCATCTTTGCTATTCACAGTATTGGAACAAATAAAAATGGAAAACTGGCAGTGTGTTTACATTTGCCTTAGGGGAATTGATATTTCCAAATTTTGTGACAGCATGTAATATTTTGAGAGAAATTTGATATTTCTGACAGTTCTACTTTATCACCTAAAATGTGAAAAGAATTGTGTCACTTTTAGAATGTGTATCTCTTCCTCTTAAACACAAGGATATAGTATAATATTATTGCATGATACTAAGAGTATCTTTGACATTAAGAGTTTAAAAGCACTCCTTTTGGAAATATTGTTTCCCATGAAATAACTTAACCTTTATTTAGTAGTGCCATTTAGACACAGTATGCAATTCTTTCATCAATGAGAGAAAAACACAAAAGAGAGAGGCTTTTATAACCACCTTATTTATTATATTTTGTTTTAATTAATTAATTTGGTGGTTCCAGGGATTGAAGTCAGGACCTTGTGCTTGCCAGGCAAGCATTTATTCTACTGATCTAGCTCCCTGGTGCTTATAATCACTCTAAAGTCAAAAATAATTTATAGATTTAGGATATTGCTGTTTTAAAACCTAAATCCATTATATTTCAAATTTCTTCTTGAATTTTAAAATTTATAATTAATTTCATTATTGTTATAACAAAATTTGTAATACACCATCCTAAATGTCATTTGTGAAATGCAGATTATCTCAAATACACAATTTCATTTAATAAATGCTGTGCTAATTATTTTCTAAGTTCTCTGATTTTGTTTACTCAACACACTGGAAAGAAGTATAATATTTTATGGGTTGATATTCTTTTTTTCTGTATTTTGAGGAAAGGTCTATAGGGTGTTCAGTGTCTCACTACTAGATCGAACTCATAGTGATCCACCCATTTACAGCCTCCCAAGAGCTGGGATTCCTGATTTGTGCCACCATGTCCAGTCCCAATTGCTGTCTCAGCACACTCCAAGGGTGGAGAGGGCACAGCAGGCCCAGGGATCGAGCCCCCGGTCCATCCACCTTGCAGGTGCTTTAATCCATTGAGCTGTTTGACCGGCCCTGTGGGTTGACATTCTATAGAAGTAAAAGGCTACAAAGGTATATAACAAATCCCAGTTGTGTGAGGTAGAAATCAGTTAATATGTTCTGGCTAAGGATTAAAACGATAAAAATCACCTTGAAATATAGTGTGTCAATTTCTTACACAGCTTTGTATAATCTTGGTGTATAATATAGCATCTCCAACAAAGATACTACTCATAAACCTGAAGACTTACATTTTCCAAAATATATTCACATCAGTGGTTTTAGTGGCTTTTGCATAATTAGCGAAATTAAAGGCAACTGAGATCTTCCTCAAAAAGGTATGTAGATACAAGCCGAAGTATTTCTATGTGATACAATATTATTCAGCAAAGACAAAGAAATAAAATGTCATGAAATGACTTTAAATACACATTTTTCATTTGGTCTTTTCTAATGGAATTTTTAAGTTGTAAGTCATTTCTGGATTCATCAAACTTTATGGATTTTTGCTGTTGTTTTCAGTTTAGAAGGAGTGGACAGCCCCATATGATTTTTGGTGTTTTCAATCTTATTTTCCATGTCTTGAAGAACGCTGGCAGCTACACTGCTTTGATTAAACTAATAACTTAGGTTTTAAGCCGGTTGGATGCCCAGAAATTTTAACTTCCCTTTTGCTGTGAAAGCAGTTCAATGAAGACAGATGGCTCAAACTATTTTGATTAAAAGTTCTGATCAGAGTTGCATAATGGTTTGGCCACTGTGAATGTGAAATAGGCTAAGTGAATTATTGCACATGAACTTAATCAGCTTCATCTTGTTTATACGCAGGCGCCTCTCCAACTCATCAAGGTCATTTTAAATTTTAATCCAGCTTTTAAATGTGCTAATTGTCCTATGAAATTGGTGTCATCAGCAAATTTAATAAAGATGCACTGGGGTTCATCACCCCAATCATTAATTTTAAAAAATGTTTCATAGTAGCAGGTTAAATAATGACCACTAAAAATAGATACAGAGCACTTAAAGTTTCACAAGATGATACTGCATCATCAGTTTCTTAACAATTGTGATTCCTTCATTTGGTTAAACAAATGATTATTTCCATTTATTAAATTATCAGATTTATGTAAATTTGCTACAGTTGGACACTGCACCATGGTGCTTGAGTACAGCAAATGTTACTATGCCATTTCTTCCTGAAATTTTGGCCCAATATGACTTTTATTTAAAGGGAACAAAACTGAGTTATCCCATTCACCATCTCTCTTTATGTCTCATGTGATCTCACTTTTAGAGCAAGCGATACTCAATGAAACGTCCAGCACCTTATATTTCCCTA
>PVJA010003870.1:5303-91048 GCA_004027025.1 Myocastor coypus | reverse complement strand
TTTTTTTAATTTTTAATTTTTTTGTCTTTTTGAAATAGGGTTTCACTATGCAGTTCAGGCTGACCTTGAGCTCACTTTTGTACCCCAGGCTGGTCTCAAGCTTGCACCAATCCTCCTGCCTCAGCCTCCCATGTGCTGGCATTACAAGTGTGTATCACCACATCTGGCTGGAATGTTTTATTAGTGCTTAAAAATTTGTGTAAATACTGAGTCAGTGTTTTAAAATAAGGCAGATATTTTCAGTTAAATATCGTTTTTTTGTTTTTGTTTTTTTTTGTCCTGGGAATCAAATTCAGGACCTTGTACTTGTCAGGCAGGTGCTTTCACTGCTGAAATACATGCTGACCCCGATATTAACAGTTAAATAAGAGCTTTTTTTCTGAATGTGTTTTGAAGAAGCAACTTTGGGACAAATTATCTAGTTTACCAAGGAGTGAGAGGTAGGGATTCCAGCTCAGTATGAGAAAAAAAAAAAAAAGTCCTACTGCTCAAAGCTGCTAAAGTAGAATGTGCTGTTTGATGAAGCAGTGATCTCTGAGTCATTTCAAGTGCTTGAGTTTCAGTGAGTGTTGCAAAGGAATTTGTGCATCAGAAAAAGACTGCATTGCTTTTGAAGCTTGATTCATCCTTAAAATTATGTGATTCTAGGTAAATTTTTTAAAAGGTAATAATGTGAAAAAATTTAGGTTTATTCCCAATTATTAGTTATACACAAACAAGGAAGATAAAAATATGTGCCCACTACAAGAATTTTCTGGAATAAAACTGCATCCTTGGCACTGAGACTTCCTCTGTGGTGTCCTTGCAGGCAAAGGAGGTCAGCCCTCAGGCCACTTGTGGCAGTCTTTGTCAGATGATGGAAAGGCAGTGGAGACTTTTCATCCATCTCCATTCTTACTACTTAACTCTTACATGCTCCATGCTAGAAGCTATAATCAGAGTCACAGCACAAAAGACAACTCTGGGAACATCAAGTATCACCTCCCTATTTCATAAAGGAACACTGAGGGCTGGCAAGATAGTTCAGTGGACTAAGCAGCTGTATAGGCAAGCCCAGGGACCAGGGTTGGATGCCGAGCTGGCCCCACCCCGAGGCACACTGAGCTGGCCACCAAGACCAGGAGTGGTGGCACATGCCTGTAATTCCAGCTCTGGGGAGGCTGAAAACAAGAGAATCAGAGGCGTTCAACCTGTAACGAGATCCTGTACCAAATACATAAAAATCAGTAAGTAAATAAATAAATGAGAATTGATTGATTGATTGATTGATTGTATTTTTAGGGAAAGGATTACAGAGTATTCAGGTCTCACTACTAGATTGGGCTCCTAGTGATCTACCTGTTTACCACCTCCCAAGAGCAGTGAGAGAAGTTTTACTGGGTTTATCTGTTTGCTAGATAAGCTATACACAGGCACATACTGAACACACACACGTTACTTTTTCATCCATTCACTAATTTAATTATTGCTGACACCACAATGATACCTGAGTGTTTATTTCTATCTTCACTGTAGTTTAGAATCAATAAATGAAAATCAATGTGAAAATATAAACAAAGATATTAAAATAAATTTACCATTGTAGCTCTTCTGGGTACCGTGTCTAGAGGCTTTCACAATGGTTCAGCGCCTGACCTACCGTCGTAGGCTTTCCTACAATACTCCCTCTAACAAAACTAGGCTATCCCGAACCCCAGGGAATAGAATTGTTTGCCTCTATACAAAGAAGGTTGGGAAGGCCCCCAAATCTGTGTGTGGTGTGTTCCCGGGCAGAGTTCGAGGGGTTCGAGCTGTGCGGCCTAAAGTTCTTATGAGATTGTCTAAAACAAAGAAGCACGTCAGCAGGGCTTATGGGGGCTCCATGTGTGCCAAGTGTGTCCACGACAGGATCAAGCACGCTTGCCTTATTGAAGAGCAGAAAATCGTGGTGAAAGTGTTGAAGGCACAAGCACAGAGTCAAAAGGCTAAACAGAAGATGAAGCTGTTGCAGAAATAAAAGATGGAAAGGTTAAAAATAAATAAATAAATTTACCATTGTAATATAATACCTGAACCACGCTTTGTGGTAGGCATTCTGACTTTCCTTTTGACCTGTAAACTTATTTCTATTTCTAACTTACTTGTTTTAGGTTGTGGAACAATTTTAGGATTGATTAATGATAGACAAAGAAATCCTTTCATTGATTTTTCCATCAAGATCCATGTGATATTATTTTGATATATGTAGGAAAAGACCAACATCAAATACAAGCAAGGCATATTCTTTCCTTATGAAAAAAATGGACTGGAATAACCGAAAAGAAATAGAATTTTAAATGAGCTTATAGGTCAAAAGGAAAGTCAAAATGCCTACCATTTAGTCTGGCTCAGGGTAATATATTGCATTGGTAGATTTATTTTAATATCTTTGTTTATATTTTCACATTCACTAAACATACATCTATTCCCTATAAAATACATAAAAAGTATTAGAATTGCTGATGCTTAGAATCTTCTTTTTAAACTTTTTCTACATTTTTTCCTATTTTCCAGAAACAAAGTCCTTATAATTAGCCGAAGTTCTGTCATTAAGAAAAGCAATCGTACAAAAGACATTGCCATGATTACTTACAGGGTTACATTTTGTTTGATTTTGTCCTTAAAAATATTTCCAAATGAAACCAAAGAATCAGATATCTAAAAATAAATTTAGGCAGGACTGGGTGGTTATTTTAGGCTGAGATGGTGTGTCTTTTGAGCACCTACTGAATAATTTAATGTGCATTGACTTGTTCTTCAGGAGGCCTAGTATAATTTTTTTTCTAAAAAGAAGGTAATATCTCCATAGATTTTGAGGTAAAAATGGCCAAATACATTAATCAAGAAATAAAAAAAATTAAAGTTGCTTCAGTAATAATTTTTGTCTGCTTGCATTTATACCATATTATTTATGTCGGCTCTGAAATCATAGTGAAGTTATATTAGCTTCCCATTGATAATAAAGGGTTCAAACTTGATTAAAGATACTCAGTTCTTGGTATAATAAAGACATAAGACAGCAACAAACGTCTTGATATAAGGTCCATTCATCCTTTTCAATGAATCCCTACCCAACTTCTCTAAGAGATATGTACAAACCTCCTTATCAATTTCTTATATAAAGATGTTCTCTAAGCCAGAGGAAAACAGCCATGTCAAAATTGCAGCTGCAAATGTATAATTTTAAACACAACATAGATCCTCTCAGAAAAACTACAAAGTTTTAAATGATCAAAAGGCAAAGTCATTTTCTAGACAATCACATTTGCTCCCTAGATCCTTTGCTTCTACCTTCAAACTCTTACAAAAATAAAACAAACAAAAAACCAAATCTCACCCTGACTGCTAGCTTCCTTTCTTAGAAACTTCCCTGTTGTCTTCCTTAGGAGCATGACCCGATGTAAATGTTTATCTTTTCTACATCTATTTTCTATTGACAACAATTCTTCATTTCTCTCCTGTTGCTGGCATTCCTTAGTCTCTCAAGGCAGAGGTGACTGCCTGGGTGCTTTCCCAATTTTTCTGTAAATCAATGTACAAAATAGCTGGAGTTATCAAAATATCAAACATTTCTATGCTGGTGAAGCTATAAATCCAACAAGAAAATCTACAAGGAAGAAACATAACTTACTTTCAAGGGAATTTAGAATGCAATATTGTATTTTCTGCAGTACTTGAAGAGCAGATGGTAAAGAATAAATTTCTGTCTGTACAAAAAGCAAGTGCATCTATCAAGGGAAGCCAGAACCAGCATGCAGAAAGCATTGTCCTTTTATTTTTACAGTGAACTATAATGTAATTCCCAGAAATAGCAGTGATTCTATCATAAATATCCTTTTGTAATTGCGGAGTTTTCTCAATATGTGGCCAAGCAAATCCACATGATCACTGCAAGAATTAGACAGTAAAAACTTTGAAGGAATTCTTGTCTTTGAAGGTCTTTTATCATGGAGATGGGAGGATATTGCGAAGAGGATAAGAGGGAGAGAAGAGGAAAGGGAAAGAAAATGCAGCTTCGAAATTAGTCAAGTTTATGGTACTAAACCCATACATTGATATACTTTTAAAATTTTAATTAATTAATTAATTAATTAATTAATTTGGTACACGGTCTCAGTATGCAGCTCAGACTCAAGGATCCTACTGTCTCCGCCTTCCCAGTGATGGTATTAAAGGCGTGCATAATCATACCCACTTTTGACGGCCAGAATGGTGACATGGTGTGCCATACCAGGGATTGAACCCTGGCCCTTGAACATTCCAGGCAGGTGCTTAGACCACCAAACTCTCTCCCCAGCCCACACATTAATACTTTAAATTTTTCTCTTAGGACGTGTTTTCAGTACATGTTAACACTCATGGTGGGAAGTAGATACTTAACTAAAACATCTTAATTCTTTCTATCCTTTTTTAGCCTTCCTCCATTTCTAGCTCTTTTTGCCATTTGCAAAATATCTATTTCTCTGTCTCATATTGTTTAGCTGTGTTTCTTTAATTATTTACATTTTAGGATTCATATATGAGAAGTTACATAATATTTAAGCTTGTGTGTCTAATTTATGAATTTTAGCATTATGTTCTCCAAGCATATCTGTCTTCCTACAAATGGCTCCAATTTAGCCTTCTTTATGCAAAAATAATATTCCATTGTGTACAAATACCATATTTTCTTCATCTGTTTACTTGTTAATGAATATATAGGCTGCATGTAAAACTTAGGTATTATCAATTGTGTTGTTAGAAGCATAAAACACGTGTATCACTATGGCATGATATTTCTACCTTTTCAGGAATGATCCATGGAAAAGAAATAGGTGGATGGAATGGGATTTCTAGCTTCAATTTCTGTAAAAATTCCAATACTATTTTCTACACTTGTTAAGCTAGTTGACCTTTCCACAAACAATCTAAGAAGGGGCCTCTAACAATCCCAGCCATATGAACATTTGTTATTGTTTGACATTTTTAATGCTAGTAATTCTAAGTAATAGAGAATTCTAGTGTTTTAATTTGTATTTCTCTGATAGCCAAAGATGGTAAGCATTTTTTCCATATTTATGGGCTGTTCATTCTTCTAAGAAGTGTCAGTTCATTTCAGTGGCTCTTATTTATTTATTTCTTTATTATGTGGCACAGGATCTCACTTGAACTCATAGTGATCCTCCTGTTTTTAACCTTCCCAGTGCTAGAATTACAGGCATGTGCCACTGCTCCCAGTTTTATTGACCAGCTCCAGATGTCTGTGTGACTGGACTGGCATGGGATGTGGTGCCAGGGATCAAAACTTTGCCCCTGTGCTTGCTTTAGCAGGTGTTTAGTCCACTGAGCTGTCTTTCCTACCCTCAGTGGTGCATTTCGCTTGACTCTTTTAACATGGACCTGATTTTTGTATTCTTTGTATATTCCAGGTATTAGCCCTCTTTCAGCAAGGTAGCTAATAAAATTTATTGTATTCTGCAGGTTGTCTCTTTTCTCTATCCTTTTCTTTGTTATATGGAAGCTTTTTAACTTGATATTATTGCATTTGCTGATAACTGATACTATTTCTTTTTTAATTATTTATTTTTTAAAATTTCAAAATAGTAAAAAAATTAGAAATGTTTTAATGATACAATTTCATTTTGTATCATTACTAAACAAAGCAAGAATTCAACAAAGGCTGCTATGTTGCATGATGTCATCTTCAAATTAGTTGTTTAGTTTACCAGAAATAAACTTGTGGCACACACCTGTAATCCCAGCACTTGGGAGGCTGCAGACAGGAGAATTACTACAAGTCTGCTCTATATAGTCAACCCCTGAACACCATGTAGATCTTGCCCTAAATGCAGAAAAAAAAAAGATAAATAAATAGATACTAAATAAAAAAGGGCAGGAACAAATTTAAAGTTCATTTAAAGTAAACATTAATATGTAATTATTTGACCAATTTTGTATACCTATATCTATTAATCTGAGCAAAAGACTTGGCAATGAATATATATATATATATATATATATAAAATGTAACAATCATTGTTAATTTTTTTATTCCTAGTTTGAAACTCCGTACCAGATGTACTGTCACTTGTTAGT
The DNA here is from genome assembly GCA_004027025.1 of Myocastor coypus. Classification (NCBI taxonomy): domain Eukaryota; kingdom Metazoa; phylum Chordata; class Mammalia; order Rodentia; family Myocastoridae; genus Myocastor; species Myocastor coypus. Next base: position 84,955 of record PVJA010003870.1, on the reverse strand, counting down.
ATGTTTATGACTTTTTATTTTCCTTTTATGTATTTAGTACAGGATGTCACTATGCAGCTTGACTCACACTCCTATTTTCAGCCTCCCCAGAACTGGGATTATAGGCATGTACCGCTGCAGCTCAGCATGCCCTGGGGATGGGGCCACTAAAGCATGAGATAGGGATGGAAATCTGGTCTCTGCGCTTGCCAAAACAGACACTTAGTCCGCTGAGCTCTCTCCCCATCCCTATGTTTTTGTCTTTCTTTATGCTACTTGCTTTTACTCTTTAAAGTAAAATTTTTAAAAATTGGAAAAAATAACAATAAAAAGTTATATGAAATTAAGAAGAATAGAAAAGAATAAAAAGAAAAACCTCATTTGAGCATTAACTGCTCTTTTCAAACGACCAGCAGAATTCAACAGTATAAGCTATCTTGCATTATATATAAATACATCATTTGCCTTTCATGTTTATTTTTATTCATTTTAATGAGAAAGAAGATAAAATATCAATGAAACAGTTTCAAAACAGGCTAGCAGGACAGTTATAATAATTAATACATTGCATATTCTTGTCTTTGTTCCTTTCTCTTTTTTTTGTCCTTTTTCTCATCCAAGATTTTTCTTCCCACTTAACAGATTCTTTTTCTTTCATAGTACTTATTATACCATTTCCAGTTTAATGATTCTTTCAAGTTCTTGCCCTAATGAGATAATATGATGTTTATCCATGTGTCTGATTTATTTCATTTACCGATATAATCTCTAGTAGCATCCATTTATCAACAAAAACCTCAAATTTATGTTTTATAGCTGAATAATACTGCATTGTGTAAAAAATACCATATCTTTGTTATCCATTCCTCAGGTGATGGGCATTTGGGTTGTTTCCAAGATTTAGAGATGACGACTTGTGGTGCTATAACTGTGAGTGCACATGTATTGCTCTTGCATGATATTTTCAATTCTTCTGGAAAAATAACCAGAAGGCAAATAGCTGGGTTGAATGGGACCTTCAATTCTAGCTTTTTGAGGCATTTCTACACTAATTTCCGGAGTAGTTATACTAATCTGCCCTCCTATTAACAGTGGAGAAGTGTTCCTTTTTTCCCCCCGCTGATCCCCCATATTTGTTATTGGTTGACTTCTTAAAGAAAGCCATTCTTTCTGCAGTGCACTGGAATGTCAACATTATTTTAATTTGCCTTTCTTAAAGACCAATTATACTACATTTTTAATATATTTATTTGCCACTTGTATTTCTTCATTTGTGAAGCGCATATTTATTTCAACTGCTCGTTTTTTGATTGGACTTTGAATTTTGGAGGTCAGATTTTTAAAAATATTTTATATGTTTTAGATAGCAGTCTTTTGTTTGAGAGTCAGTTGGCTATAATTTTTTTCCCCATTCTTGGGTTTTCCTTTCTTATGCTACTAGTGGTTTCTTTTGATGTGCAAACGCTTTTCAAAAACATGAGATCCTAATTGTTGATTCTTTGAAGTGTTTCCCATGCAGTTTGACTTTTTTATCCTTAAATTCTCTACACACCCCCATATGTCCTTAAGAATTTTACCTAGTTTCTCTTCCCGAAGATTTAGTACCTCAGTTTTAATATTTAAATCTTTGATCCATTTTGACTGTAATTTTCTGAACAGTGATAGGCATAGATCTAACTTTAGCCTTTAACATTTACAAAGCCAGGTTTTTTCTTTCTTTCCCAGCACCCACCACTTTTTAAAAAGTCTGTCTTTCTTCATGAAAGATATGAGCAGAGGCTGAGGAGATAGCTCAGGAGAATAAGAGCTTGCCTAGCCAGTGCAAGGGCCTGAGTTCAATCCCCAGTTCCAAAAAAAAAGAAAAAGAAAAAAAAAGAGTGAAGGAAGGCAAAAAAGGAAAGTGAATAGAAAGAAATTACATTGCCAGGTCCTAATAAACTAAACATTAAACAGAAATAGTACCAATGAAAAAAGATAAAGTCACAGGGCTAAGGAGATAGCATAGCTCAGTAGAATAAGCACTTGCCTGGTAAGCACAAGGGCCTGAGTTCAATCCCCAGTTCTGAAAATGAAAAGAAAAGAGAAGAGAAGAGAAGAGAAGAGAAGAGAAGAGAAGAGAAGAGAAGAGGAAAGGAAAAAGAAGAGAAAAGAAAAAAAAAGAAAAGAAAAGATAAAGTCACTACAGACCCTATATGCATGAACAATGTTGGGCCCCTTTGGCAAAGATGAGGTGACTGAGAGTGTTTGTAGTTGTGTTTGTATCTTTTCATCTGTTCCAATGGTCCTTAGGTCTGCTTTTTTGCCAGTAGCATGCTGGTTTTATCACAGTAGCTTTGTAGTATAGTTAGAAAGCAGAACTGTGATATTTCCTGCCTTTCCTTTATTGCTCAAGATTGCTTTTGCATACTTATGTCTTTTCTGCTCCCAGGTGAATGTACTTTCTAGACTATGTTAATGGTGTTTTAATTGAGATTGCATTGAATTTGTATAACAATTTAGGGAGGATTGACATTTTTATAATATTGATTCTTCCCATTCAGGAGCAATAAATATCTTTCATTATCTAACATTTTCCTTGATTTCTATTTTTTGAGTGTTACAATTTTCTCTGTATAAGCCATTTATTTGTGAGATTGATTCCTAAGTATTTCATTTTTAGTTGTTATTTTGAAAGTATGGTTTCCATAATTTGTCTCTCAGTTCATTTGTTTATGTTTCTAGAAATGATACTGATTTTTGAATGTTGACTTTGTATCCTGCTTCATTGCTGAAGTATGTCATTTAGAAAAAAAACCTGAAAACTCTACCACTCAGTGGAATTTTTGAGATCTTCTTTGCATGCTATCATGTCATCTGCAAATAGTGATAGTTTCACTTCTTAATTTACAGTCATTATTTCTTTTCCTATCTAATTGCTCTGAATAATGCATCCATAACTCTACTAAACAAGATTTGTGGCAGCACACATCCTTGATTTTAAAGTGAAGACTTTCATTTTTGTCCTTTGAGTGTAATGTTGGCTACTGGCTTATCATGTTGCAGTAAAGACCATCTATTCTGATTTTCTGTAGGGCTTTTATTATCAATAAGTGTTGCACTTTGTCAAAAGTTTTTCCTACATCTATTGAGATGGTCATGTGATTTTTGTCTTTGGATCTGTTTATGTGGTGTGTTACATTTATTTATATATACTGAATCACCCAGGCATTCATAGGATGAATCCCACTGATTGTGATGTATAACCTGATGATTTGCTGCATACTGTTTGCTAGTATTTTATAGAGGAATTTTATATTTATGTTCATTAGGGAGATTGGTCTATAGTTCCCCTTTTTTGGTGGGGTCTTTCTCCGGTTTTGGTATCAGCATAATGCTTGTCTCCAGGAATGAGTCTGGGTGAACTGCTGCCCTTTCAATTTCATTGAAGAGTTTGAGAAGAGTTGCTATTAAATCTTCTCTAAATTTCTTATAGAATTCAGTTGCAAATCCACTAGGGCCTGGGCTTTTCTTTGTTAGTTTTTTAAAAAGTTACATTGTTAATGGCATTGATTGCTATTGTGTTATTTGGTTTATTTATTTATTTAGTCTTTTTTGAGACAGGGTCTAACTATGAGGTTCAGGCTGGCCTTGAGCTCACTTTTGTAGCCTTGGCTGGTCTTGGACTCGCACTGGGCCACCTGCCTTAGCCTCCCAAGTGCTGGGATTATAGGTGTGCACCACCATGCCCAGCTTATTCAGTATTTCTACATCGTCTTGATTCAGATGTGGTAGTTCATAAGTATCTAGAAATCTCTCCATTTCTTATGCGTTTTTTATCCTTCCAGAGTAAAGATTTTGGAAGCATTTATTTATGCTCTTCAGGTGATTTCAACCTTTCCATTGATACTATTTCTTTCTAATGTTCAGTTTATTAGCTTAGTAGAGTACAAAAGCATTGTATTTCTTGAAGAAGTTAATACATTACATAAAACAACATAATTTCTTTTTTATCTCTCTTCTGTTTACTACTTCCTTCCCCAATCTCTTCATCCCCTTCTTTTTCTTTTTCTTTTTTTATACATGTTTGCAGTACATAATGATTACATTTCTTGTGAAGAGTTGGTACAATAAACAACTACTCCTGATTGCTTTCTTTCCTCCCCCTTCCTTACACCTTTCCTCCCTCCCTCCATCTAAAAATAGATGATTCCCTCTCAGAATTACCTATTTTCTTACTTCTTAATATTTATCCCAATTTCATATAAAGAAAAATATAGTACTTCCATAAAATGGAGTACTACTCTGTCATAAAGGACAGACTTCAGTCATTTGTAGAAAAATTGATATACCTTGAGACCATAATATAGTGAAGTAAAACAGGCATGCAAAGTTACATATCACGTTGTTTCTCTTATGTGAGAATCAACTCAGAGTAAATATAATCGTATTATTTCTTGTGAAATCAGAGTTCTGGGTAGACTATCCTTTTATGTACTTATGTTTTCAATATTGTTCTATCTTATCTATGATACATACAGAATAAATATTTTTTATGTATGTATTTGGTACAGGGTCTCATTATGCAACTCAAACTCATAGTGATCCTCCTGTTTTCAACCACTCCAGTGCGAGGATTATAGACGTATACTACCATGCCTGGATTCGTACGCCCTTGTCTCAGGTGGGCAGAGCTTGGTATGTAGGACTGAGGATCAAAGCCTGGTCATTGTGCTTGCCAAAGCAGACACTTAGTCCACTGAGCTATCTCTCCAGCCACAGAATAAATATTTCTGCTTTTAATATTTAGGTCCTTCTTACATATTGATTTTATTATTGTACAAGTTGATAAATATGGGTTTAAATTCAGTCTTCTTTATGGGTATAGCTAATTTTCCAAGCACAACTTGTTGAAGAAATTATCTTTCTTCTGGAATATTTTTTATGGTATCTATAAAAGGTAAGCTATTTAATATATCTGGAGTAGTTTCTTCATCTTCTATTCTATTCTATTGATCTACATGTCTGTTTTTGTGCAAACACCATACTGGTTTTAATCATGCTGGCCATATAATATAATTGAAATCCAACTTTGTGATGCTTTGTTCTTTGCTCTTATTTCTCAGGTTTGCTTTTGCTACCTGGATTTCTCTGTAGTTCAAATAAATTTTGTAATTCTTTCTTTCTTCCTTTCTTTTTTCTTTTTATTTCTGTGATAAATTCTGCTACAATTTTGATGAGGGTTGCATATGATCTCTGCATCAGTTTCAGACATGTGCCATTTTGAAAATACTGGACCTACCTATGCAGGAAAAAGAGATAGCTTTTCATTACCTGATGTCCTTTTCAGAATACTGTACTTCTCATCATAGACATCTTTTTCTCGCCTAGTTAGGATAATTCCTAAAAATTTAATTTTTCCTGATGCCATTGTGAGTACTAATATTTTTCTAATTTCCTTCTTACTGGATTAATAACTAGGGTACAGGAACACTATTAAATTTCCATTCATTGGTTTTGTACTATGCTGCCTTGCTAAATTTCATTACTAACTGTATCACTCTTTGGGGGAATTTGTTTGCATTTTGTATGTAACAGATCATGTCATACAAAAATTAGCATCACTTCTTCCATTCTTATACGTATCTTTTCTGTTTATTTCTCTTGTCTGATTTCTTTGGCTGATGTTTTTAGTGCTATACTGAACAAGTTTAACAGAGAACATACTCATTTTGTTTCTGATCTTAGAAGAAAAGCTTCCAGTTTAATACAATGTTGCAAATAGGTTAATCATAAATGACTTTTATCAGATTAAGATAAGATCCTTGTATATTCATTTTCTTCAATTTTATTTTTATCATAAATAGATATTAGATTTTGTCAAGGACTTTTAATGGTTCTATTAGGAAGATCATATGATTTTTATCTTTTCCTTTATTTATGTATGTTGCATTTATTGTTTTAAATATGTTGACTCAGTCTTGCTTCCCTGGAATCAAGCTTAATTGGTCATTGTTTATGATCTTTTGGATGATTTATTCTATTCATTTTGTCATATCTTGTTGAGGAATGCTGTGTCATTGTACTATGTCTTTGTTTATGAAAGAGATAGGCCTGTAGTTCTCTCTTTTGTTTGTGCCCTTGTTTGATTTTAGAATTAAAGCAATGCTATATTCTGAGAATAAGTCAGCTAATACTCTTGCTCTTTAAATTTCATAAAACAGTTTGAATCATATGGATCTATAGATCTTTCCCTAAGTTACAGAATTCAACAATTAATGCACCATTTTTAGTTAGTAGGTTTTTTTTTTTTCTTAATAATGTTACTGAAGGCTGGCAAGATAGCTCAGTAAACTAAAGCACCTGCTTGGGCAAACTTAGGCAAGTACAAGGACCATGGATTGATCCTCAGCACCACGTGCTGTGTCAACCCTGACTCCCATGGTGGGCTTGCCAGCCACAATAAATAAATAAATAAATAAATAAATAAATAAATAAATAAATACTGTTACTGAGTCAGATTTATTGCTTGTTTTTGCACTGTTCAACCTTTTCGTATATTCTTTGGTCAGTTTTGTTAAATTATGTACCTAGGAATTTGTCCATTTCTTTTATATTCTCTGATTTGATGTAATATAAATTTTCAATGTTTATTATGATTTTGCTTTTATATTTCTAGTTGTACTGCCATAGATTTTTCCTTTTGGGGGTCAGAAAAAGGCTAAGTGTATATCTGTTTTCTATGCTTTCATAAAACCAGCTCTTTGATTCATTGATTTTTTTTTTTAGTCTTGATTTCATTAATTTCTGTTTACAACTTTGTGATTTCTGTTCTTGTACTGGGTTTTATTTTCGCTATTGTTGATTCTTTAGGACTTCAAAATGTATTCATAGATGTTTTAAAATGTATATTCTGTATTTCTAATGTGATCATTCATAGCAAGGTATTTGCATATTAGCACAATCTTCATTGAATATCTGAGGTTGTGATATGTTATTCTGTCATTATTGTTTGATTATCACAATTAATTTCTTCACTGATTTCTTTTGTGATCTTTTAAGTATTCAATAGTAAGTTCAACACTGAAATGTTTAAAATTTCAGGGGTCTCTTTTGCTACTGAATATTAGTTTCAGTGTGATATTGTGGAGGGTATGACATAATTTTGATTATTTTGTATTTATTTAAGCAAGATTTATAGGGTACCCTCAGCTTTTGGGAGGCTGTAAATCCAGCTTTTGGGAGGCTGTAAATAAGCAGATCATTATGAATCCAATCTCCTAGTAAGACCCTGAACACCCTGTAGACCATTGCCTAAAGAACACAAAAATTAAATTAAATTTTTAAAAAATATGGGCTGGCCAAGTAGCTCAGTGGATTAAAGCACCTATAAGCAAGCAGGGACAGAAGTTCAATCTCTGAGTCAGTTGTGCTGACCCCACCCCTGAGGTGTGCTGAGACAGCAATTGAGACTGGGTGTGGTGGCACATGCCTACAATCCTAGCTCTTGGGGGGCTATAAATAGGCAGATTACTATGAGTCCGATCTAGTAGTGAGGCCCTGAAAACTCTGTAGATCCTTCCCTAAAAAATACAGAAAAGAAGAAAGTAGCATTTTTCTATATCTATTTACAATTATTAGCTTTTCCTGTTTAATTCCTTCCTTAACTAATGTGTATTAACTTTCTTTTTCTCTTCTGATCAGTTTCATCTTAAAGTCTGCTTTGCTAAAGAATAGGATTGGTTTCTTTCTTTATCCTAGTGCTTAACACACCATTTTCTATCATTTCGTTTTTAGTCTATGAGGTTTTTGTTGCGTTCTTTTGGAATGCACACATTCCTTTTAGACAGAAAACCACTGGGTTTTGTTTTATGATCCAGTATGCCAATCTATATCTTTTAATTGGGGAGATGATGCCATGTACTATTAAAGTTATAATAAAAGGCGTTGATTTATTTCTATCATTATGTTATGTTTAGTTGTTGATTTCTTTGGTTAACTTCTCGTTGGTATGATCTTGGATATATATTGTATATTATATTATATTATATTATATTATATTATATTATATTATATTATATTATATTATATTGTGACTTTTATTATCTCACTATGCACTTCAGTCTGACTTTGAGCTCACTTTGTAGACCAGGTTGGTCTCAAACTCCTAATGATTCTCCTCTTATATCCTAAGTGCAGGAAATACAGACATGTATCACCATGACAAGTGACTTTGCATTTGAAGAGACTTAATCTACCACGTCAGCCTATTCATTTAAATTGTATTGAAACCAGTCAGTAGCCAGGTGTGGTGGCTCACACCTGTAATCCCAGCACTCGGGAGGCTGAGGCAGGAGGATCGGTGCGAGTTCGAGACCAGCCTGAGCTACAAAAGTGAGCTCAAGGCCAGCCTCAACTGCATAGCGAGACCCTGTCTCAAAAAGACAAAAAAAAAAAAAAAAAAAAAAGAAACCAGTCAGTATATGAAAGAGAGAATACTTACCTGTTACCCAGTCTTAACCACAAGTCTTAACAATTAGAACTTCTTTTGATATTTTTTTCTCTTTTATCAGTGTCCTTTATAGACTATTCTACATTATATTGCTTTTATTAATTAGTTTGGGATATAGATGGAGAGAGGAAAAGAAAGAAGGAAGATAGATAAGAAAGAAGGAAGAAAGATAAGAAAGAAAAGAAAGAAGGAGAGAGATAAGAGAAATGCTATTATGTGTAAATAGGCCATTAGGCTCGTTTGAAGATGTTATAGCTAAAGGGATACCTTTGAAATGGTTTGAAAGAATATGTTTGGAGACAGGAAGACGGCTGCAGAGCAATGCAAGGGGAATGAATAAGAAAAATTGTGGAGATTCAGATGGAATTCATTTGAAGAGAAACTGACTTTCTGTCCTGCAAACAGTAAAAACCTACAGCACATGAGGAAGTGTGTGAACACTTTGTTTCTATGGCATAGCAACTGGGCAAGGGTGGTTTTCCTATTTCTGTGTTTGTTTGTTTTTTTCTAGACTGTTTTTCTCCAGTTCTTGTTTCAATCATACAAATGGTTTGTGTCGCTGAAACAGATGTTTTATACATCCGTGGCTCCATGTGTATTGGCTTTGACAGATATTCTCAAAACTGTGAAAGACAAATGGAAGAACTTACGTATTCTAAAATAGCTAATCACTGATTTAATCATAGCACACAAACTTAAGACTTAGACAGAACAGTAGTTATCCCTTGGCTTACATCTATTGAGCTATTGTGTACACATAGACAGCACCTGGGAAACTGCTGCCATGGCTGGGTATCTAAAGTAATTCTGCTTCCCCTACCACTGCTTGTGGGAGGATATTTTTCACATACACTTCTAATTCCTTTGGCCATGCAAAACTATTTTGAATTTTTCCTACTGTGGCTTCCAGACAGGGATCCATATAATAGTCATGCAGGAAATAAAAGTAAGTAAGTTACAAGAGACAGGCTATCCTCCCACAGCATGATCTGAGGTTTTTCCACTTTCCCATTTTAATGGCTACCTCATCTAGTTAAGGCAACAACCCATTTGGCAGATGTAAACTTGTTTCATCTTAACTCCTGCAAAGCCTACAGATAGCCCTTAATTCTTCTTTATCTTATCTAATTAGATGTCAAGAAGTTCCAACAAGTATTGTCCACACTTGATCTTAGCCAAAAGGCCGAGAAGCAATAGTATTGTCCAATACTTATTTCTTTATCAAAATTTTCAATTTTACTTCGGTTTTAAGTTTTCCCCTTTATTCTCTTTATCCTGTTAAGTGGATATTAGTATATTTGTACTGAGCATCATTCTGCTAAGAGCTGCCCTAATGTGGCAGTAAGCAGTGCTCTTCCAGTTCAGGATCTGGTCAGCTCTTTTACTCTTTTGTACACATCTAGGAACATTTGCTAGGTATATGTCACGTCAATGGTGGAGAAGAAAAGAATGAAGACAGAAAGATAGGAAAAACGACAAATGATAAAGAAAAAATAGTGGACAGGGAAGAAAGATAAAATGAAGAAAGGGAAGACAGAAAAAAACAGAATAAAGGGAAGAACTTAAAACTGAAGTAAAATTAAACATTTTGATAAAGAAATAAGAACTATAGAAAAACAGTACAGACAGAAACAAACCCAGAAACAAGAAAACCACCCTTACACAGTGGCTATACCATAAGAACAAAGTGTCCACATACTTCCTCATGTGCTGTAGTTCTATCTACAGGACAAAAAGCCAGTTTCTCCTCTGTGGACTGATTGGTTGCTTGGCTCAGAGAAAGTGTGGTGTTGATATCGCTAGTCCTACCTCCTGGATGCACGCTGCTTTGGGGTATGGCTTACTGTAGAGCTTTGTCTCTGTCTTAAGATCTGACCATTTCATCCTGGAAGAAGAAGTAGCGCAGCTTGCTCAAGGCATGGCTCCGCCCAGGGCTGCCCACTCCACTCGCTTCATTACATCTCAAAAAATATGCTTATTTTTGTGCTCTCCTTGTAGGGAGAATTGGATCAGCACATCACCAGGAATCCTTTGACTCCTGGTGGTAATGATTTCAGTTCCTTCATTTTAAGACCTTTATCCATCTTGGCTCCCTTTTCCAAAAGCCCTGCTTTCTAACTTGCATAACTGGGTGCAGTCGCTTCCCTTAACTATCCATAATGGTGAAGAGGGGCAGGATCTCAAACTATCTCATATATTTCTGAAGTTTGGGACAATGATAGATAAGAATCTGCTCTCGTCCAGTTCTCCTGTGTCTTCAGGACTGTGACTCCAGGCTGTAGGCCTCTTAATTCCATTCTGCCCACAGCTGAGAGTTCATTTTCTCTATGTTTAGGGTAGTACGCTTCCTAGATGGATGGTAAGTAGTGTTCAGTGGCAAGGGGCTCCAGGGACATAGTGTTTTCTGGTTTGGGGAGGATAAGGAGCTGGAGGATTTGTGTGTGTTTGTGTGTGTGTGTGTGTGTGTGTGTGTGTGTGTGTGTTTATGGCTTTCCCAGTCTCTGATTACAATCCACAGGTTCCCTTGGTCACTAACTGTAGCTTACTTCCACACAGGATTTCTTCCTTCAGGTGGAAAGGAGACTTGTCATGCATTATTCAAATGATGCTTTTTATTCATGCCAAACTTGAGATGATGAATATCTCACGGTTGTAAGACTTAAACAGGAGAGGCATTGTCTAAGTGATTCCATTTGAAAATAGTAAAAAGCAGTCAGCCATCTCTTTATGCACAACAAGTGGGGAGGAGAGGCATTTGAAGACCTTTCATAATAATTCTTTGTATGTGATTTCACTGAATTTCTCATTATTTTATATGTCCTGGGTGGTTGGTAAATGCATGACAAATGAAGTATAAATTATTACCATACTGAAGTAAACTATGATTTATTCTTATTTTTATAGGTGAATATGTTGCAACAATAAGTTTCATCGAATTTAATCAAGATATAATTTCTGTCTAAGGCATAAATATTGGAAGGTAACTAATATATTGAAATATATGAAATAAATAAATTGGGTAATAAATTTACTAAATTCTATGTATAGTCCACATACATATCTATAGAAATATGTAATGTTGATCTGTAACAGGGGGTAGTGCATACTCAATTAGCTCTAACAAATCCAGGCGTGCCAAGAATATGGGTGCTCACAGAGGTAGAAAAGTATATGTAAAATGCACTGCTACTTTCCTAGCAATTATCTTCCAACAAATCATAGCCAGCTTCTCTGACTAGACTCCCTACTAGCAGGTGTGCAGGCAGTAACTCTCACCCTGCAGCACCTGCCCCATCAGAACTCCTTCCCTGATGAGAACTCAGCCCTAGCATCTGCTGTGGAACCCTGTAACAAAATTCCCTCCAGAGAGGCTAGGAGTCAGACCCTCCCAGCTAATCCAGGAGCTGAACATCTCGGGCCAGAGAACAGTGGAGTCACTTCCATAAACTGCAGGAGGAAGAAGCTGAACACAGCAGCCAGAACAAGCCAAGCACATTTGGGCAAGATCAAACTTAGTAGATTTGGACTCAAATTTTAGTAGACACTAATGGCATAACTTCACCAAAGTTCTACACTGAAGGTCAAAGGACACTGCTGTACAACATAACAAAGACAAGGAGTGAGATGCAATCTCAGGCCCCAAATCCACCCAAAACAAATGCAAGAGACTCAAGCATACAAGAAAATGGGAATCACACAGCTGATATCTCTGAATTAATAGCACCCAAAGTAAAGAAACAAATGCAGAAATGTATAGAGGAACTCAGATCAGAAATAACCTCTGAAGTAAAAAAAGAAAAAAAAAGACATCTCTAATGTAATGTGTTAGTTGATTCATTGTGTCAATTTGAGGAAGGTTGGCTGGATGGGCTTGGCTTGTTCCAGGCTGTGGGGGACCCATCCTGTAGGATATGGAGGGCCTGTCAAGGGATGTGATTGGTTCTACTTTAGGGCCAGATCAGCCCAGCAAAGCACAGCCTAACCCAGCTCAGAGGAGCCCAACCCAGCTCTGCCCTTGTTGCCTCCTTCCTGGCCCAGCCCTGCCTGACTTCCTTGGAGAAGTCCTGGTCTTTGGAGGAGCTTGATCTTCACAGTGATCCCACTTTGGAGGAGCTCTGCACTGGCACAGAATTTGGAAGAGAGAGCCTTGATAGATGCCACAGCTGTTGCTCCTCCTCTGCTCCTCATTATTTTCTGTCCCCCTGGAGCCAGCGGAGTATGAACTGAATCCTCCACAGAATGTGAGTTAAATAAATCTTTCCTTACTTCATTTTGAGTGTCAGGTATTTGTTCCAGCAACATAGCGGAAAAATTGCTGAAAGGTAGAGAGGAGATCAGAGTGGAAATAAACCCTGAAGTAGAGAAAAAAAGGATAAGTATAATTAAAAACTTAAATGCTACTAAAGAAGACATTGATAAAAAAAATTAGAGGAGAATAGAAAAATGATGAATTCCCTGATTGAGCAATACAGGAAAGAAATAGATCACATGAAACATTTTCAAAGAGATATGCAAGAAAATAAAATCTCAATCACAAGCTGGCAATACCATATGAATGAAAGTGAAGATAGAATTTCAGATCTTGAAGACAATACTTTCTGGCTAGGGGAAAAATTCAACACAAAGAGGTAACACTCTATGTTAGCAGCCAACATGGGAGCACCAAGCTATACAAGGAAAATTTTAATGGACATGAAAAATCTGGATAGGAAGTAACAACATTGTGAAGATGGTCATGACCCCTAGATTGCTATATAGATTTAATGCAATTCCTATAGAAATATCATCAACATACCTCACAGACCTAGAGAAATCACTCTGAAAATTATTTGAAACCATAAAAGACCTAGAGTAGCTAAGACAATCCTCAGCAAAAAAGATAAGGCAGGAGGAATTACAATTCCTGACCTAAAATTGTACTACAAAGCTACAGTGATAAAATCAGCATGGTATTGGCAAAAAACATACACCTGAGGATCAATGGAATAGATTAGAAGAAGCAGAAGCAAATACAAATATGCTCAGCCACCTTATCTTTTACAAAGGGGCCAAATATGTTGACTGGAAGAAAGATAGATTCTTTAAAAATGGTGCTGGAAAAATTGTGTCTGTACATGCTGAAAACTAAAACTTGACCTAGATCTATCATGCACAAAACTGAAGTTAAAATGGATTAAAGATCTAAATATTACAACAGAAACACTAAATCTCTTGGAAGAGAAAATAGGAGGAAATCTTGATGATACAGGGGTAGGCAAACAGTTCTTGGACAAAAAGCAAAATGCACGTGTAACACTTCAAAGAATCAACTACTGGGACCGCCTCATGCAGAGAAGTTTTTGCACATCAAAATAAATTTTCAAAAGGTTAAAAAGACAACCCACAAAATTTGAAAATATTTAATTAATCAGTGTTCAGATAAAGCTTTTCTACCTAAAATTTATGAAGAACTAAAAAACATTAGTCAAAGATGCAATCCAGAAATGGGCATCTGAGAGCAACACATATTTCTCACAAGAAGAAATACTAGAAGCTTATAAATACATGAAGAAATGCTCCACATCGCGAGCCATCCATGAAATGCAAATTAAAACAGCACTTAGATACCATCTCACCCCAGAAAGAATAGCTATCATGAAGAAATCAGCCAACAACAAATGATGGAAAGGCTGTGGGGAAAAAGGAATACTTCTTCACTGCTGGTGGGAATGCAGACTAGTGCAACCATTATGGAAATCAATGTGGAGACTCCTTAAAAAATTAGGACTGAAATTCCATTCAATCCAGCTCTCCCCCTACTGGGAATTTTCCGAGAAGAATGGAAAACATCTTATCATAGTGATGTTTGTTGACCTATCTTTACAGCAGCACAATTTGTGATAGCCAAATCTTGGAAATAACCAAAATGCCCATCATCTGAAGAATGATAGAAGAAGATGTGTTATTTTTATACAAGAGAATATTATTCAGCTCTAAGGAATGATAAACTAGAAGACTTCATATGTAAGATATGTCTTGAACATATACTCATAAGTGAAATAAATCAGACCTACATGTATAAATATCATATTGTCTCCTTAAAGTAAGGGCTTGAAAGAAGAAATAAAAATGGTAAGGCATGATACAGTTGACTGGAAAACAAGTACTTAAGGATTAAACAATGAAGTGACAGCAAGCAGAAAAGTAAGCTAACTTGGCAGGGGCGAAAAAGCCATCAGAAAATACATATTTAAGCCCATGCTATGCCATGGTGAAATGTTATTTATTGGAATTAGTAATCTGAAGTAGCCACCAAAATTATTTTTTGGTTTGGGGTCACTGCAACATGAGGAACTGTATTGAGGGGACATGGCATTAGAAAGGTTGAGAACCACTGAATTAGACAATGGTCCTAAGAATCTCCAAGAGGTTTTTGACACTGAAAATGACAATGTGTAACACTAAAGCCATGCTTGGAATGCCTCTCATTCTGATCTTGTTGGTGTGTGCTGCTTCCACTGCAATTTCAATTATTTCTGTATTGTCTCTCAAGTAAATGTTTGTTTGAAAAGAAAAAGAAAAAAGGTAATAAAAGAATAAGAGACACGAAAAAATTCCTTAGGATTGATCCCGCTATGATTTTGTATATACTTAAATTTCTAAATTTCTGTGTAAAAATGTATAACTTCCTATCACATTCTATAGAGATTTATTATAATATCAGTGACTGATTGAAAATACTGACTCCATGTTAAGTCTTAGGCATTTGATATTCAGAAAGACAAAGATGCTAAGCTCAAGTACCTATGTTTTAGTGTAATAGTATCACTAAGCTTTTTTTCTGGAAGGTAAAGAACTTAAGTTTATAGACAAAAAAAATTGGAGAAAATGAAGGGCTACAAGAATAGCCAGTATTTTCACCCTAGTCTTGCAAAGTCAGTGAGGACTCAGGACATAAGAGAACCTGTGCTGTAACATCCTATAACTCAGTGGTGTCACAAATTTTCTGTTCATAGAGGTCATGGGGCCACAGAGGAATGGGATCCATGACGTACAGTGTGCCTAAGGAAGTCACCTAGAAAGAAAACATTCTATCAGGCTCTCACAGAGAGCAAAGTGGTCAAACAATGGCCACGACTCACCCAGATAGCTGCCAATAACGAAAGTTCTACAAAGCATTGTACATGGTTTCAAGGTAAATCCTAAGGGGATTTGACTGACCTTGTCAGTTACAGAAGTTACATGCCTTGTTATATAGGTCTTGCTTTAACTTGCCCTTAACCACCAGCCAGAAAAATTTAACCACAAGGCATAAAAAGTAATGCCAGATTAGTATGCTAAGATATAAGAGGATCAGGTGAACACCTTTTGACATTGCCAGTTTTGCTGATTACCCACTACTATTATGAATTATTGGACTATGTATACAACTATATTTTCTTAGTTCAATAAGAAGAAATATTTGTACCAGTGTTTAGAAAAGCTATCATGTCTGCATCTTTTACTCTGAACAAATACTGTGAAAACAGCAATATGCATTGTATTAATTATTGTAGCTTTTCTACTAACATGCTTTGAAACTGTGCCATTGTTATTTGTTATTTAAAGTAATAAAAATGCAAAAAAAAAAAACAAATAAAATGTATTATTAAAGTTCATTAAAAAATTCATAGAGAGCCAGAATTCTTGACATTCTGATGTTGAACAGAAGCCTTTTCCTTTTAGTAAGTGTACAGTTTATATTTCTTAAATGTGTGGCATAAAACCTACACAGGAAAACAATTTAAAAATGAAATCATTGTTAATTGATCAGATCTTTTGTTCATGACGTTCTTGTATTTTTTATTGTTTATTGTCTAAAATGGTATATCAGAAAAGGGTATCACTGTGTTTGAAACATTTGTGCTTTAAAATTAACATTAAATATTATTATCTCTAATTTTGTTTTATTCAGAAATACTTCATGCAAATTTTTAACAGGTGGGAAAAAGAGCTCCAATTAAACTAAAACCACAGAAAATTTTACATGAGTGTTTCTCAGAATTTTTAAAAAATGATAAAAGTTTTCATTTTGGCCGAGAGGATAGCTCCCACTAAGAAAATAAATAGAAATCTAAGGTGAGTAGTGTTTCTTTAAGGCCATCTGTATTGCTTTATTCATTACATCACCTTAAATAACCTGCATTTCCATTATATTTCTCTAATGTTCAATAACCTATACCATTAAAATCCTTACAGACTGTCTCACTGGAAGGATCAGAATCTCTTGCGTTGAGCTTTCATTTTTCACAAAGGTAGTTCAGAAAAGGTCATTCCTTTAACAAATGCATATTTTGCCCCTTATAATGCCAACCACGTTCTCAACAATAGTAAAGTAAAAAAGAAAGAAATTCTACTATTTATTTCAGTCATTATCTGAATGTCTTTCAAGGCTTTCCTCTAAAATAAAGTACAAGATCAATAAGGCTACTTAAATATTGGGCATTCATTTGCAAGTAAAACATTGAATCCTATGAGGAAATTTGCAAGAATCAGTAATGGAACACATTTTATCAAGAAATTCCATAAATAAACAGTACACGATTTAGTGGAAACATATGTCAATGATATATGTAATGAAGAAAATAAAAACTTCATTAGTAGGGGTAAGGGGGGCTAAAAGAGAAAGGTTGATAAACATAGAGTTAGGGAAGATTTTCTAAGGAGATAACATTTCAGTTCCTGAAAATCTGGGATGAAAAGCTAATAAAGTAGAATCAGGAGCAGAGCAGAAGTCTGCACATGGAGGAGGTTTTGTCTGAACTATCAAAAAGCTTTTAAGACTAGGGGTCTGTAAGGAAGGAAGGTAGAAGCTCAGGTTGCTTGAGCCAGATTATATATGAATTTATAGGGGTTAGAATGGCAAAAGTGTTCTTTTTTAGGTTCCATAGAGAGTTATCTGGATATCTATTATAAGACTGGCTATTTCTGAGAAGGATATTTGAAGATTTTTAATATACTAGGTCAAGTGGCCTTGTGTTCTCTCTTCTGTTGTCTTAACAAAAGGGCTATAGGCTATGATGCCATCACGTTTTGTTCTCTTTCCCTAGAAACTTCTCCTGCTAAATCAAGTCATCAAATTACTGTTCCTCTTGTATTTGTCTATTTTTCTCTATACAAATACTGATGCTCCTATATGTTATGTTTTTCTCTCTTTAGCCATGTTTTTTTAAAGTATTTTTGTCAGTGTAAATTAAATATTTTACTCTAGGAATTAAACGAGACTTATCTACCCAATCTTATCAAAATGCTTAAGTGCATGTTTTTAGTTAAGTTAATACAACCTTTGGTGAAATAAAAGTCATGTTCAGTGTAAATGGGGCACATAAAAAGTATTATACTATATAATTCTAACCAAAAGTGGTTCACTCTACCCCCACAGACAAAAATCCAAATGAAGATTTGGATTTGGATTTGGGTTTTGCTTCATACTTATTTTACTTCGTACTAATAAATACAAATATTATCCATATTGAAATTTTATACTCTACAAGATGGAAGCAGACCAATTTGATACAACTTTTCTGAGGCAGTGTTCTTTTAAACAGTACTGAAGATAAACATATGCCACACTCTCTTTCTAGACACATTTATAAGCTTAATTACCTCGTGTAACATTCTTAGCTAAAAATAGCTACATGTCCAGTAACATAGATCAAACAGAAAATTATCAAATATTATAATGCAGAGAACAGAGAAATAAATCATTTATGCTTTTGTCATCTGCTGCTTTGTGTTTAATAATCTAGCTAAAAATACCAGCAGTTAATCCAAGAATTTCAGTGTGATACTTGTTAAGGAAATGTACACCAGAAAGGTTGAACTATAATCCATTGGTGGGCCACTTCTTTTCTAAATGAATGTCTTTTATCATGGTTATGCCATTTAAATATGCATTGTATGTACCTGCTTTACAGTAAAAATTGAATAGGCTTGATGTTCAGTTTAGAAAAAGCAGAGCCTAAAACACTCTCTGCTACTTTAGAAAAGAGTTCACACTGAAACAATAGAACATTGTGAGAATAGGCACAGGATGAAGAAATAATAGTAGATCTGTGTTTACAAAGGCTGAGAAAGACAGGGATAGACAGAGACAGAATGAGCATTTATGGGCTTACATTTCTCATAATGTAAGAGTAGGTTGAGAATGGGAGGGCAATGTGGAAAAATGAAGCTGGAAAGATAAAGAGGCAATAAAAGATAAAAATATATTCTGTGCCTAGAGAGAAAGAAGGGCTACAAAGATAGCCAATATTTTAGCCTTATCCCTTCTAGGTCAGTGAAGACTCAGACATAAGAGAACCTGTACTGTAACATCCTATAAGTCAGTGGTGCCCCAAATTTTCTGTACAAGGAGATTATGGGGCTACAGAGGAAAGGGATCAATGATGTATAGTGTGCCTAAGAAGAGTCACCTAGAGAGAAAACATTCTCTCATGCTTTCACAGAGAGCAAACTGGTCAAGAAATGGCTGTGACTTATCCAGATGGCTGACACTGACAACAGTGCTACAAAGCACTGTACATGGTTTCAAGGTCAGTCCTGAGGGGGTTTGACTCACTTTGTGAGACACAAAAGTTACATGTTCTGTTATACGGGTCTTGTTTTAATTTGCCCTTAACCACCCAGCAGAAAAGTTTAACCACAAGGCATAAAAAGTAAAGCTAATTAGTATACTGAGTTTAAAAGGTTTAAATCAACAGCTTCTGACATTGCCAGTTCTGCCAATAACCCGATATGATTATGGAATATTGGACTATTTCTCTTACTTTCTCTTAATTCAATGGGAAAAAATTTTTACATCAATAAGATTAGAAAAATGAACATGTCTATATCCTGTGCTCTAAATAACTACTATGAGGACAATAATATGCATTGTATCAATTATTGAGAATGTACTACCAATATGTTTTGAAACTCTCGCATTGTTATTTCTTATTAAAAGTAATAAATATTCTGTGCATCATACAAAGATTATAAAAAGACATATTTAAACTCTCTTGGAATCTTCAATGAGCCAAATTAATATTTTATGTATGTTTAGATGCATTTTGAAATTATATTTGCTCTTCTCCTATAACAAATGCTACCACATTTGATCATCTGATATGATCTTATACCTTTGTTTAAAAAGAGAAGTGATTATTAATAAGTTAATCTTTCTTTTTCCCAGAAAAGTATTTTAGATTCTAATTGTATAACTATTTCTTAACTGGAAGTGTACACAGATAACAAATAGAAAATCAAATTTGTGATGAAAATGAAATTAAATTATAACAACTGATATGCTGAGCTTCACCTTAATAAACGATTGAAAAGCAGTAAGACACAAAGATGAAACATTTATAGTAAACAAAATATTCTGAGTATTCCAAAAGTTACCACTCTCTATATGACATTTAACATAAACCAATGTTTATGTTATAGTTTCTAGCATTCTAGCATTATAGTTTCTAGCATTATATAAGTGGAAGAACTGTACTGGGTATTTTATTATATAATGACATTATATCTCAGAATTCTGTAGGTTAAGGTGCATCTTCTGTGAGTTTTTTTCACACACCTCATCAGGCCCCAGATGAAGCTGTTTTTACCTTTCTTTTCCTTGCAGGCCACTAAAAGACTAGAGCACAGGCGTCACTGCTCCATGGACAAAGCTATAACGATCAGGACCCCTCACCCTGCCCAAGCATATGTTACTTGAGTCATTCCTTCTGTTGCTAACTTCTTAATGTGCTTTCTGTTCCTGCACTATTATCTGTAAGTCAAGCACTTTGTATGATGGTGTTAGCTTCACTGACTTCTCCCTCCCTGATGCACTACTAAATCATCTCCTTTCCTGTCATTTATTCCATCTCTAAAGTTTTTCCTATTCAAATGCCTCTAGGCAGCTGGAAAGGCACAAACATGTGTGCAGTTGGATGATTACAGACAGAATGGTAAGAATTAAGGAAAACTGAGTAGTTCACAGCCAACCAAAATACACTTGAGTTCAGTTAGAAATGAAGTAGCATGCTGGCCAAACACAATAGTATTTTGGCCTAAATTTTGTAGGTGGCAACCATAAAATGTTGCTCTTGTTCATACAGCATATGGAGAATCTCCTAAGTATACTAAAGTGGTTTTGAAGGAATAATTTAAAGCTGTTTTTATGATGTGGGTCTTAAGACATGTAGGTTAAGGCAAATTTGTATTTTTCATTTCCTTTTTGTGGTTGTGGAATAACCTGAGGAATTCATAATTTTTACTTCTTCTACTGAATTAATTTTGTGCATACTCATCATATTTCATTTCTATTTCTTCTCACTCTCACTCTTCTCCTTTCCTTCAACACTCATACCTTTCCTTTGACATCACAGACACCAGAGAATAATTGTTTTTCCATTCAAAACATTTATAGCAATTTATGATAGCTATATCTTAGAGACAGCCTACGTGTCCATCAAAAGATAAATGAATAAAAATAATGTGGGGGCCAAGCAGATAGCTCGGCACATTAAAGCACCTGCTTAGGTACATGCAGAGACTAGGGTTCGATCTCCATTGTGCTGGGCCAGCTCTACAACTGGTGAGTGCTGAGATGGCACTTGAGACTGGGCATGGGGATGTGCACTTGTAATCCCAGCACATGGAAGGCTGAAAACATGAGGCTCACTATGAGTCCAATCTGTGTAGTGAGACCCTGTAGACCCTGTGGGCCATGTAGACCCTGAATACATTTAAATAAATAAATAAACAAATAAATGTGCTTAAATAGCAGGAAGTACTACTATTCTTCCATCAAAAAGGAAAGATTGGACTCAGTTGTAGAAAACTGGATGTACCTTGAGATCATAATGTTAAATAAATCTTACATGCAGACTTTACTATTACTTGGTTTCTCTTATATGTGAAGCTCAAAATATACACAAAGAGCAAAGTAAAAGAGACATGATAAGATGTAGGTCAAGAGATCTTTCTCAAAACAGAAGAGGGTCAACAGATAGTGGGAGGGGATAGGAGAAAAGGAGAGGAAATGAAAAAAGAGAATTGAGATGAGTATGAATTTGTACCAAATTCACACAATTGATGGAAACACAGTGTATACAAACACATACTAATAAAAAACAGAATGAAATGGAAAGAGTGATATGAATGAAAAAAAAAAAAAAAAAAAAAAAAAAAAAAAAAAAAAAAAAAAAAAAAAAAAAAAAAAAAAAAAAAAAAAAAAAAAAAAAAAAAAAAAAAAAAAAAAAAAAAAAAAAAAAAAAAAAAAAAAAAAAAAAAAAAAAAAAAAAAAAAAAAAAAAAAAAAAAAAAAAAAAACGAACAGAAAAATATTCCACCCTGAAGTGATTTTTGTTTTTATTTTTGTACCAGGGATCAAACTCAGGACCTTGTGTTTTCCAGACAGTCCACCCTGACTTTTTATCAGAAATTTATCAATGAGCATCATAAATACATTCGTAAGCTCTAAGAGGCCAACCATGACAAATATTATACACGCAGAGAAAATTTTTTTAAAAATTCACTAAATTAAGAGAAATAATGATTATGTAGCAAAGATGGGACATTAAAAATATTAAATTCCTAACACAAAATGTTCAAGAATAGCGAAGATTTTTTGCTCCCCCATTTTTAAAAATATTGTAAATTATTTCCAACTACCAAATGTAGATAAATACATCTTACTTCTCCAGTTGTCCCATATAACTTTCTGAGGAGATATCTAGGCTGAGTATGGTGATGCACATCTGTAATCCCATCGCTAGGGAAGATGGCACAGGAGGATCATTGTGAATTCAAGACCAGCCTGGCTAAGTAGTTGGCTCAAGGCCAGCCTGAACAGCAGAACAAGACCCTGTCTCAGACGAAAAACAACAACAAAAGCAGACACAAAGTTTTCTGTAGCCAAGATTCAAAATAAAAAAAGTAATAGTTTTTATCTTTTTCAGAGTCATCACTAAAAACACAGTATGGAGGAAAAATAGCAATATGTTCTTATGTTTTTACTAGTATCTATTTTCTTTCAAAGTACTTACAAAGCTAGCCCACATTTATTTTGTAACACCAAGCTATCTTCCATCAATTTCTATCATTCTCATTTCAGTTTTATAGAACTAAAAACAAAATGCCACTGCCACATGGATCACACATTCATGCTGCCCACACCAAATAACAGATGGGAAAGAAGATGGTTAGTTTGAATTAATGCGGTCACATTAGCACCAACTTCAAGTACCAATGTCTGAGTAGTAGATGTGGTAGGAGGACCTGAACTCCAGAGATAAGTAAGAGAATATCAGAGATCATGTACATTTTCTTCATGAAGAAAATTGGAAGATTGTATTCTCCATGAGAGACATGAGAAACAGAACAAAGAAGCCGAGAGAGTAAGCGCAGTGAAAGTATAACATTCTCAGAACAGAGCAGAGGAGTGAAACTCCCTTGTAGGGTTCCTAATGTCTTCTGTGCCAGCATTATACCCAGGCACTGAGCTAACAGCATGTGCACATGCAGCTGAACCTGACGAGCACTCAATCACTGCGTCACTGAGACTCTTGCCCTCTGCTCATACACTAACCATGTACATAAATTGCTCATGAAAATCCACTAGGGTTTTACTCAATCCCGGATAGTTATAAACA
Source organism: Myocastor coypus (assembly GCA_004027025.1). Classification (NCBI taxonomy): domain Eukaryota; kingdom Metazoa; phylum Chordata; class Mammalia; order Rodentia; family Myocastoridae; genus Myocastor; species Myocastor coypus. The sequence continues at coordinate 61,844 of PVJA010003870.1, read as the reverse complement.
GCAGTGAACGAAACATAATTAATGGAACAAAGGGCCCTGTAGATGTAAGTAAAGTCTTCTGTCATCAGCCTTTGGGCAGATGATTCTAAAGTACATTTTCTGGTTCTTTAGAAGGTGCCAACAGGAACAAATTAGAGTTGCCTGTACTAAAGACTACCTAGAGGTTGCATTCTTATGTTAGCCTCTAGTTTACTTTTTGCAATTCATAATTCCTTATTCCAGCATTCCTCCTCACTGACACTTCTTTATAGGAATAAGTCCTATCTAACCCATTTTATGTCACATTAGTGCCTTTCAAAGTTATCATACTGGGGCTGGGGAAATAGCTCAGTAGGATAAGTGCTTGCCTGACAAGCCTAAGGGACTGAGTTCAATCCTCCGTCCCACAAAAAAAAAAAAAAAAGTTATCATACTGATGCTGTTCAGGAAATACTTATTGAACAAATAAATAAATGCCATGATACAGAATGATGCACATAAAATGTTTACTCAATATTTATACCAGAAACTTTATAAATACCTGAGTCATAAAAATGCCTAAAATTTTGAAATGATGTTTCTCAAAGAATGATGATATATGTGCATTTAATGGAAATAATGAGAACGAATCTTTAGTCTACCCAGAGCAAACCATTGCTCTGACATGGAATCCTCTACAAAGCTTTTTTTTTTTTTTTTTTTTGAGACAGGGTCTCGCTGTACAGTTCAGGCTGGCCTTGAGCTCAGTTTTGTGGCCCAGGCTGGTCTTGAACTCGCACCGATCCTCCCTCCTCAGCCTCCCAAGTGCTGGGATTACAGGCGTGCGCCACCACGCCCGGCTACAAAACTATTTTGGAAAGGCACAACTCCGAAGAACCTAGTATGTGTATGTCCATTTGAGGAGAGTAGAGCTTCAGAAAGAAGCACATTTTATCATTACATATCTGCTCATACCATTTATTTCTATTAGTATAAATTCCTTTATACAACTTCTAAGTGTTAGTATTAGCTTTATTTTCTAGTAAACCTCAGTTATGTCTGTCTGTTAATTTGACAAATTTTCCACAGAACACATTGTATAAAATTACCTATCTATTACCATCTGGTAGCATGGTACCCTGCTGCATTCACATTGCTTATAATTGTAGTAATACCATGCTTTCATTTGAGAGTTACTTTAAATTCAGCCAAATAGTATCAAATAAAAATTTTTCAGCAGTTTCAGGTATCCTAGAGCACAGTGGGATCATATTTGTTTTATCATGAGAAGCGTGCTTCTCCCTTGGCATTTTAGTTATATTCATCTTGGAAGTCAAGAGAAAACACTGCTTGTTGAGATCTACCCAAACATCCATGCTCCTTAGACTGACTGAAGAACTAAAATCACAATGACCATCTCTGCCTTGGACCATTCATGAAGGATGTATTCATATTCATTTTTTAAAAAGCAAGAAACACCACAAATTTATCTGTCTTAGTTACTTTTACTCATTGCTAGGACAAATATCCAACACTCAAAATGAAGGAAGGAAAGGTTTATTTAGCTCACAGTTTGTGCAGGTTTCAGTTTGTACTCTCCTGGCTCCAAGGCAGACGACAGCAATTCTTGGGGGCAGAAAACAATGAAGAGCAGAGGAGCAGCAACAGCTGTAGCATCCATCAAGCCTCTGTTTTCCTTGTACACTGGTGCTCCACTCTGATGATCAGAGCTCTTTCAGAGTGGTGGGGCTGCAAAAATGAAGCTGCTGCAAAGACAAGGACTTGGTTGCCAAGGAAGCAGGGCGGGGCAGGGTTGCCAAGGAAGCAGGCAGGGCACAGCCACCAAGGAAGTGGACAGGGCAGGGCCAAGCTTCCTCAAGTTGACACAGTGTATCAACCACCAAAATATCTAAATTTATTATTACTATTATTATTGTTGTTATTATTGTATTGGTATGGTTTATATCCAGATGTGCCAGTTAAACCTCATGCTTTTATGCATGGGGCTGTAGCTGGTGACTGGATCTGGGGTGTATGATATGGGTTTAAGGCACTGATTGGATGAGTGTAGTTTTCAGTGTGAATGATGGGTTCACTGAAGATGGAAGAGCCACCTTGAGTGTAGCACAAACCAACAGGCTTGTCATCAGATGTAACAAAAAATGGAAGTGAAGGAAGTCTTGCTGCCCTTTTCCTACCATTCCATCTGCATGCCACCTTCCTGCCTTGGAACCAACTGACAATGGGCTGAATATCTACAGACTGTGAGCCATGATAAAACTTTCTACTTTCAATTTATAGGTGTCAGGCAATTTTTCATAGAAAGAAAGTAAAGTAGGACAACTATTGATAAAAATATTATTTTAATACAGACTTTGTTTAGAACTTAAAGGTTTGTTAAATATTTTGGGGGGCCTAGTATATTACTTCTTCAGTTTTCCATTAATTGAATCAAAACTGACAGTTTTAGGTATATGAATACACATTAAATTCCAGGCTTACTATTTATTATCATGAATTTATGAGTCATCTCTCTTCTCACATTTTACAGTGTCAATATTTTATTTTTCTGTATGGTTTCCGGAAAGATACAGGTAGATGTAATTTTTACGCTAAAATGTATTGAATTGATTTTCTAGTTTATAGCCAGGGATCTAACGACTTACCAACCCATTTGTTTTCATACTTTGTTTTACTAGACAGAATCATGCCTTAAAGCATAAATAAATAAAACACATTCCAGCATGCCTGCTCTGATAGGGAGGGATGGCACACACCTGCTCAGGAGTCTTCTGCTGTGTGTACTCTCTTCCCCAAGAGACCTAAATAGCCTTCCTTACATTCTGCAAAGCACTGTTGCGGCACTGTGTTAGAGTAGTGAAGAGAGAAAAATAAAAACTTTCTGGAGACTTACAATTAAGGTGGGTAAAGAGTGAAAAATTTAAAGATTACTAAGTGACTTTTCAGTTGAGCTGAGCTTATTCTTTTTCAAACAGTGAAGTACATGTATACCTTACATACGAATTATTTTGATTGTCTTATACACTTTCTAAGATTTTTATAAATTTGTACTTCTAATATGGACATTTTTCCTCTAGAGATGAGTCTTTCTGTATAGTTTAGAGTTTTAACTTTCTCTTAAGTCTTTTGGCTTCACTAAATCTTCCCAAACATATCTTTCTTTCTTATTTTCTTTATTTTATTAATAATCCCACTGAAGCAATAGCTTAGCAAGCTAAAATTTTTAATATGTTTCTTCTTATCAAATTATATATTCCTTTTTTCTAAAGTTCTGTAACATTAGACACGCTGATAGTTTTGATTTTTGTACTTACACATTTATTTAAAAGGACATCTCAGTGAAACATCATTGTATTCCTTTTTGATTCTTATTTAAGATGACAAAAAAAGGATTTTAGCAATATTCTTGGTGATCAAGTTGCCAATAAATAAGAATTTCCTTTAAAAGGTTGTGTTCATGAAGTTGTGTTTATGATAATATGTTTATGAGATCATAACAAGGGCTCAAAAGACAAAGTTAAGGTTACAGATACTAGGAAGTTTCATTGATCCATCTTTCGTACAAATGTCATAGAATTTAACATGAGATATTATTCTAGTGCATTTTGTAGGGAGAAAGAAACAGTAAGCACTTAAAGGACCCTAAAGTAGATCTCTGACTGGTGGTAAACATTACATCCAGCTGAACTGAACTAACATTGTGCTGGGTGAGTGAGGCCCAACTGAGAGTTGTTGCCTGCTGCATAAAAGCAAGAACAGAAGTTGCCAAAAACACTGTTAGAGATACTGTTTGTAGCTAAGCTGCTAGTTCTTTTGGGCTGTTCTGTTGGAGGACCTTGTCATGTTGGCTTTCCAGATGAGCTTTAGAGGAACTTTGGTCCTCATCTTGAGCATTACTTCCAGGCTCTGGAGGGGAAGGTGGTGCTTTTCCCACCCTCATGGGAAAGCTTGTTGCACTGGCTTTTTTGGTAGGAACTCAGCTTTCATTCTGCTGGCATAGACTTCCTAGCTTCCATCATTGACTTTTGGGCCTTCCAGGACAGATCCATGTGCATGAAAATTTGCTGTGGGATCTAGCTTCCAGTTGCACTTGTGGGAGGTACTGTTATGAGCTTTAGCTTTTCAGCTGGACTCATGCAGAATATTAGGACCCAGATTTCATGCACTTCTTTTATATGATTCTTGGGAGACTCCTTATGAAGTAATATTATAAAATGTGTCCTGTACTATGCTATTCTCCTTGCAAAAGCCCCAAACTGTGGCATACTCTGTGTTGAGTAAGGCTTTTAACGATGTGGTAACTGTACAGAATCATCATGTGTGTGCAGAGAGTCCTCTAGCCTACTAGAATCACCCTGTTTCAAAATACTTGAGTGAAAATTTCTTGCTAGCTATACACAATCTATATATGCTGATATGCATACACCAACTAGCAATACAATTCCAAAACCAAAATGTGTGGAGATTTTCTAGTTAATTAGCTGGCTAATTTCATCCTGTTACTAAGGGGTTTTTGTCGTTGTTGTTGTTTTGTTTTGTTTTTGTCTTTTTGAGACAGAATAAGGCTGACCTTGAGCTCACTTTTTGTAGCTCAGGCTGGTCTCAAACTTGCACCAATTCTCCTGCTTGCCTCAGCCCCTCAAGTGCTGAGACTACAGATATGTACCACCATGTCCTGGCTTGTTACTGAGTTTTATGTGAGATACATCTCTCTCTCTCTCTCTCTCTCTCTCTCTCTCTCTCTCTCTCTCTCTCTCTCTCTCTCTCTCTCTCGGTTATGTGCCTACCTACCTACTTAACTATTTTGTGACTTTTATTCTATATTCATAATTAACTGATTTATAGAATACTTTTTTTTTGAAGCCAGCCCTACCTCTAAAACAATGGCTAGCACTTTGTGTAAAAGAAGGGAGAGAGCACATAGACAGATAACCAGTAAACAACTTGAAACTCTACAAAAGCTACAAAATCAAGGAAGTACATTCTAATATCCATCATGAATTTTGCACTCTTTGCATCATTTTTTGCATCTCCAAAACTGCTGTTGTTTCATATTTGCCTCTTTCAATTAATCCATTTTTTCAACCATTGCTCTCTGTACTGACAGTATCTTGCCTTTCTTCTAATCAATTCATATACTCTTGGGCTGGTGAGATAGGTTAGTGGACTAAAGGGCCTGCTTAGACAAGCTTAGGTAAAGTGCAGGGACCCTGGTTCAATCCCTAGGACCACATGCCCTGTCAGCCCCATCCCTAGGACACTCTGAGTGGGCCAGAGTCTTGGCGTGGGCATGATGGCATATGCATGTAATCCCAGTGCTGAGGAGGCTGAAAGCAGGACGACTTCCATGAGACTGAGCTGTGTAGTGAAACCCTGTAACAACTGAGATACATTAAATAAACAAATATATATATATATGTACATATATATATACATATATATATATAAGAGTATATATATATATGTGTACATATATATATATACATATATATATATATATATATACTCTTAAATTTCTTTTTACTTAATTATCCATAAAATAAATTCATTTCGACAGTTGCTCCTACCGCTCAATAGCTATATCCTGAGACCTATCCTTTATCACAAAAAAGGCTTATTGTGGCATATTTCTTAGTGCTATGTAATGGTTTTAAGGATTTTTGTCTGAAGCTAATAATTTAACATTTATTTGGCTGTAATTTAACTTCAGTATGTATTTCCACTCTATCCTGGCCTGATAGACTTGTACTAAGAAACTTTTCATTCTTATGAATGGTCTATTGTATGTAACAAGTACTTTTGCTGCTTTAAAAAATTTCAACTATTGATTTTTCAAACTTTGATTATATCCTGGGGAGATAGCTCAGTGGAGTACGTGCCTACCTGGCAAGCACAAGGTCCCAAGTTTAATCCCTGGTACTACAGTAAATAAATAAACAAAAAAACAAACAAATAAAATGTTGAGAAGGATTTAAAAAATTTTATTATGAATCGTTCATATATCTCAGGGATGATTTTTTCATGGTTTATTTATTTGGAAACTTTGGGAGATTCATGATCCAGAGGTTCATTTGCTTCTTCAAGCTGGTGAAGCATTCTGTTATCATTGCTCTCATTAAATGTGCTGTTGCTATTTTTCCATAATTCTTTTGCAAATCTAACACATGTAATAATTGTGCCAGAAATATTTCAGAATTTAAATGTTTTGAATTTGCAACTACTTTGATAGGTCCCACTTGTTAAGCACTCCTAATTCTAAAAGTGAAAATATTTCAAATCTGAAATGTTTTGAGCAGAATTAAATTTACAAGATGTTTTGAATTGGAGATATCAGATTTTCCACCTGTAATCCCTTTTAGTTTTCTTGATGGATTTTTTCCACTTGTTTTATTCTTTTATTCTCATTCTTTCTCTTGAGGAAGTTTTTTTTTTCAGTACCAGGGATCAAACTCAGGACTTTGCGCTTGCAAGGCAAGCACTTATCTCTCCAGCCCCGTGTGAGTAATTTTAAAATGAATATTCTTGCTGATAAATTAGTTTGTGCATCAGTCAGTGCTTATGAAAGAAATGAATAGAATACAAACTATACAATACATAAAAGCTTACAAGACTGGCTTAGAATGGCTGTCCACAGAATCAAGTATCAAAGAGTGCAAAGGGTTTTTCTGTCCACTAGAGATAGAAAGGATCCTGTCGGAGGCCTGGAGTTCTATGTAGTGTCCTGCACAAGTCTGTATCAGGAGTCCATAGGTCTGTGATGGAGAGCTGAAAGACCATGTCAGACAATGAAGAGTCTGCACAGGAAGCCAGGAGATAACATTAAAGGTGAAAGCAAACACTGAAGCTCCTGCAAAGACAACAGAAACAATATTTTCTTCTTTTCTTTTTGTACCATTGCATGATAATCCTCCCCAGGATAGGTCTTCTACATCAAGAAGTACACTGAGACAATTTAGTTGGGCCTTACTTACTCAAGCACACACAATCAACCAACCATCACAGGTTCTTTTAATTCATTCAAATAGAACTCATCAACCAGCAAAGCACAGCTTTTTTTGGTGTTCTTGGTGTTATTGGATGTTGCGACAAAATGATAGATATCATTGGTCAATCCTGCTCAATAATGTTCTTTGCTAATGCTGGCCACAGGTTTCTACATTTGTGGGTTGTCTTTTTGCTCTGTTGGTGATTTCTTTTGAAGTGCAGAAACTTTACAATAACAGGAGGTCTTAGTTGCTAATTCTTTGAAGTATTTCCCATGCAATTTGATATTTGTTCATGAACTGTCCGCCTACCCCTATATCTTCAAAATTTCTGCCTACTTTCTCTTCTAGAGGATTTAGCATCTCTGCTTTAATGTTTAGATCTTTAGTCCATTTTGACTTTTGTTTAGCTCGTGGTGATAGAAGTGGGTCTAGTTTTAGTTTTCAGCATGTAGAGAGCCAGTTTTCCTGCACCATTTGTTAAAGAGGATATCTGTCTTCCAGTGAACATGTTTGGCCTGCTTGTCAAAGATAAGCTTGCTGAGTGTGTTTGTACTCGTCTCTGCATCTTGTAATCTGTTCCACCAATCCTTGGGTCTGGTTTTTTGCCATTGCTATTCTGATTTTATAACAGTAGCTTTGTATAATTTCAAGTCAGGGATTGTAATGCCCCAGTCTTTTCTTTGTTGCCCAGCATTGCCCCTTCTATTCTAATTTTTTCTGGTTCCAAATAAATTTAGATATAGATCTGTGAATGAATGTTGGGCTCTGTCAAAAACCTTTTCTCCATCAATTTAGATGATCATGTGATTTTTCATTTTGGCTCTATTAATGTAGTGTACCAAATTTATAGATTTGCATATGTTGCAAACTCTTTGCATCCCTGGGATGAATCCTACTTGTTGATGATGTATAATATTCTTGATTATTTGCTGTATGTTCATAGTATTTTGATAGGGATTGCATTAACACTGTACAATAATTTTGGTAGTATGGCCGTTTTCACAATGTTGGTTCTTCCTACCCAAGAGCAAGTAGTAACCTTCCATTTTCTGAAATCCTCTATGATCTCTCTTTTCAGAGTACTATGATTTTCATTGTATCCAACTTTGAGTTCCTTAGTTAGATTACCTTCAAGGTATTTTTTGGGGGGTGGATACTACTGTGAAGGTATTGTTTCTCTAATTTCTCTCTCAGTATGTTTGTCATCTATGTAGAAAAATGCTACTGAATTTTGCATATTGACTTGGTAACCAACTATGCTACTGAATTTGTTTATTAATTCTAGAATCTTCTTCATAGAGTTTTTTGGGTCTTCCAACTAGAGTAACATGTCACTTTCAAATAATGATAGCTTAACTTCTTTTTAACCATTTATATTCCTTTCATTTCTCTCTCTTTTCTAATGGCTCTGGCTATTGCTTCCAGAGCTATATTGAATAGGAGTGATGATAGAAGACATCCATGTCTTATACCTGATTTGAGAGTAAAAGATTTCAGTTTTTCCCTATGTAGAATAATGCTGGCAATTCCTTATTAGAGATGGCTTTAATCAGATGGAGTTAGAGAGCATCTACAGAATAGGGCTTTAATTATGAATGAGTATTGGACTTTGTCAAAAGCCTTTTCTGCATCAATGAGATGGTCATTGGGGGGTCTATCACTATAGCATATCACGTTTATAGATTTAGATGCAACCTCCTTGCATCCCTGGGATGAATCCAGCCTGTTCATGGTGTATAATTTTCTTGATAATTTGCTGTATTCTATCTGCTATGATTTTTTTTTTTTTTTTTTTTTTTGTGGATTGTCGATTCTATGTTCATGGGGGAGACTAGTCTGTAATTCTCTTTTGTAGGTATGTCTTTCTCTGGTCTTACTATCAGCATAGTACTTACTTTCAGGAAAGATTTTGAGACTATTGTTTCCTTTGCAATTTCATTGAAGAGTTTAAGGAGTATTGGGATTATATTTTCTTTAAATTTCCTATAGAATTTAGCTGTGAATCCATCAGGACCTGGACTTTTCTTTGTTTGTAAGGTTTTATTATTATTATTATTATTATTATTATTATTATTATTATTATTATTATACTTCCAATTTCATTGACTGAAACTGAGTTATTCAGAGTTTTTATTCCTTCTTGTTTCAGCTTTGGTAATTTGTGCCTATCTAGGAATCTGTGCATTACTCTTGTGTCTTCAATTCTGTGACAGTAAAGATTTTCAAAATAGCTATTGATGATCCTCTGAATTTCTACAAGGTCTGCAGTAATTTCAACCTTTCATTCCTTATGGCTTGAGTTTTGTGCTTTTTCTTTCCTCTTTTTGATAAGGTTGGCTAGGGATTTATCAATTTTATTTTATCTTTCAAAGAACCAGCTTTTTGATTCATTAGTTCTTCATACTGTTTTCTTTGTATCAATTGCATTAATTCTGCTCTAACTTTGTAATTTCTACCTGTCTTTGGACTTTGGGCTTGGTTTGCTCTTCTTTTTCTAGATGGCTTCTGTGCAGCAATAAGGTATTTATTTGTTCTTGTTCTGTATTCATAGTGTGTGAGTTCAGCCCTAAAAATTTCCCTCTAAGAACTGCCTTCATTGCATCCCACAAATTCCAATAGGTTTTTCTGAAATTTTTGTTGGGTATTATATTATTATATTATATTATATTATATTATATTATATTATATTATTTTATAAGGAAGAGTCTACAGAGTACTTAGGTCTCACCCTTAGATCAGACTCATAGTGATCCATCTGTTTGCAGCCTCCCGAGAGCTGGGATTACAGGCTCATGTCTTTTTGAGACAGGGTCTCGCTATGTAGTTCAGGTTGGCCTTGAGCTCACTTTTGTAGCCCAGGCTAGTCTTGAACTCACACTGATCCTCCTGTCTCAGACCTCCCAAGTGTTGGGATTATAGGTGAGAACCACCATCGCCAGCTCAAGAGCAAAATATTTTAAGAAGTTCTAAAATGCTCAAAGTGAAATGGTCCCTTAATCTTCTCTTTTAATCCTTTCTAAATAGCTTAAGACAAATTAGTAACAAGTAGCATTGTTTACATTTAAAGGAAGAAGTAAAATTAATACAGGAAATAAAGTGCAACTAGCAGAGCATATTACCAAAATAAAAAGAATTCTGATTAAATATGAAATAATAAAACCATGGTATTTTATAATAAAAAAAGCAAGATTATCATATAGGGGTTTAGGACCTAAACCAGTATAAGTGTTTGAGTGATAGTTCAGTGTGTAATGCTTAAATATTCATCCCTTTCATACACATTACATCTGCTAGTGCAGGTAAATGTTTACCTTGTAGGTATCCAATAGAATAAAAGATGGTCATGGAATGAGTAAGATATGTATTTGAAAAACATGTAAGTTAAGTTCTTAAGTTTATTTTTATTTTTAAGTTTATCTGTACAATTTAGATATATGTAATGATCCCATTCATCACAGGCAACCTGTATGTACCTGTACATGATATAGTTCACTTTATTTTAGTTCTCTTCCTCTGATTTCAATTCCTCTTCTTCTCCTTATTTATAAAACTTTGTTTCCATTTTATTCTTCTTGTAGCATTTTTTTCTTTTCCCTTTTTTCTTCCCTCCACCCAGTTCCTATTTCCTTTTGAACAATTTACAACATCTATTATACATTTTAGTTCCTATTTATACTTTCAGTTTCTCATACCTAAAAGGCAATGTGATACTTATACATGTGTATCTGATTTATTTCACTTAAAATATAATCTCAAGGTCCACACATTTAGCTATAAATGTTTCAAATTTAACCTTCTTTGTGACAAAGTAATACACCATTATATAAAATAAAAGCTTTATCTTTGTATCAGTTCATTTCTTGATGGACATTTGGGTTGTTTCCAATATTTAGCTATTACAAACTATAGTGCTATAAACATGGCAGGATGTCTAACATTTATTTGGAACCAGAAGAGACCTAGAATAACAAAAACAATTGTGGGAACAAAAAAAAGAAAGTGAGAGGACATCACAATTCCTGCAGAACTACTGTGATAAAAACAACATAGTACTGGTCGAAAAAGATAGACCTGAGGATCAATGGAACAAATAATAATATACAGAAACAACTACAAACACATCAAACACATTCAACCAACTTATCTTAACCAAAGGGACAAAATGAGTTAAATGAAAGAAAAGAAGCTCTTTTAATCAATAGTGCTGACAAAAGTGGCTTTCTACATGCTGAAGACAAAAACTAGACACATATCTATCACCATGCACAAAAATAAAATCAGAATAGATCAAATATCGAAATATTAAACAAGAAACACTTCTTTTGCTGCAAGAGATAATAAATAGAAGTTTCGAAAGCCTAGGAGTAAACAAAGACTTCATGAATAAAACCCTGAGTGCATGGGAAATACTTCAAAAAAATCAACAACTTGAGTCTCATCTGATTACAAAGCCTTTGCACAGCAAAAGGAATTACTGAAAGAGTGAAGAACAATGCGTAGAATGGGGAAATGTGTCCATTCTTCTTTAGACAAAGCAATATCTAGAACAGATAAAGAATTGAAATAAAAAATTCAGACCACTCATATTCAAGCACCTAATCTAAAAATGGGCATATGAGATGATTACACGCTTCACAGATGAAGTACAAACAGGAAATAAATATTAGAAAAAATGTTCAACATCACTGCTCAATGAAGAGATACAAGTTAAAACAATACTGTGATTCCATCTCACTCAAGAAAGAATGCCATCATCAAATTAGCCAATAATAAGTACTTCAAGGGCTGTGGGTGAAAAGGAACCTATCTCCACTGCTGGTGTCAGTGTAGACTGGTGAAAACACTGGAAATCAGCATAGAGAGTCCCCCCAAAATAAAGCTACAGGTTCTATTTCAACCATCTATTCCCCTTCTTGATATTTTCCCAAAAGAATTAAAAATGCAACATATGCACTAAATGTAGCAGCACAGTTTGTAATGGCTAAATCTTGGGAAAAAAACTTAAATTTAACAGAATAAGGGGCTGGGGAGATAGCTCAGGAGAATAAGTGGCTGCCTGGCAAACACAGGACGTGAGTTCAATCCCCAGTTCCGCGCGCGTGCACATACACACACACACACACACACACACACACACACAAATAATATAGTTAATGCAGTCTACATAGTCATCATTTTAAAGGATATGAATTTATCCAAATAAATTTTATTCTTGCTATGAATTAAACTGTGGTTTGTATATTGCTCACTTTTACTCATAAAATTATTTCTGTTATTTGAAGAAATTATTTCTGTTATTTGAAGAAAGATATTGTTGCAGAAGAAAAAATGTTGCAGAAGGTAAAATAATTAGTGAATAAATTGCCATGATAACACATATTCTGACACTCATACGCTCTCAAACACTCAATATATAACAAACATTATCCACAACTCAATTTTGAAAACAAATTGCCTTCCACTAAGTAGAAATTCAACAATGCCAACTGGTTGAATTCATTAAAATACATTTTCTGAGTAGTACAGGAAGAGGAAATGGTAAACTCATTAAAAAGAAGTTACTTATCCCTTAGGCAGAAAGTACTTCTGCACTCACAAACTCACTGATATCTGCTTGCTAGCCTTTGTTCTTGAACTTGAGTCTGAAGAAATGATGAAACTTTGATTTCGTCATTAGTTATTTATTTTCCACTCAAGAAACTCAGAATTTTCCATGTATTAAATATTTGTTCCTGCCAGGCGTGGTGGCACATGCCTGTAATCCCAGCACTGGGGAGGCTGAGGCAGGAGGATCAGTGCGAGTTCAAGACCAGCCTGGGCTACAAAAGTGAGCTCAAGGCGAGCCTGAACTGCATGGTGAGACCCTGTCTCAAAAAAAAGCCAATAAGTAAATAAACAAATAAATAAATAAATATTTATTCCTATACCGGGCGTGGTGGCACATGCCTGTAATCCCAGCACTTGCAAGGCTGAAGCAGGAGGATCAGTGTGAGTTCAAGACCAGCCTGGGCTACAAAAATGAGCTCAAGGCCAGCCTGATCTGCATAGTGAGACCCTGTCTAAAAAAAAAGCCAATAAATAAATAAATAAATATTTGTTCCTAAGCTGGGCGTGGTGGTGCATGCCTGTGGTCCCAGCACTTGGGAGGCTGAAGCAGGAGGATCAATGTGAATTCCAGACCAGCCTGCGCTACAAAAGTGAGGCCATCTTGAATTGCATAGCGAGACCCTATCTCAAAAAGACAAAAAAATAAAAAATAAATAAATAAATAAATAAATAAATATTTGGTCCTTACATTGTAGAAACAATTACTTTTGTTACAAAAACTGTATTGTTGAGTGGATATAAGTATAAATATATATATATGTATTTTTTTTCTTCTTTTTAGGTCAAGAAGGGAAGGAAGTCCCTTCAGAATATGGGACAGAGATCAAGGGTCATAAGCCTCATTTCTTCACTCTAGTCACTGGTACACAAAGTTTTGGGAGAATTTGTCCAATACACTCAAGACACAAGGTTCATTGTAGTAAGTGGGCAGATGAGATGAAACTTCCACTGTAAATGCTGTGAGATTGATAATAAACTGCGTGCCTCTTTGTCAAGGTAACACTCTAATAGATAAATGGAAGTGATTTCCACTACTGAACTCAGTAATATTATTTAATAGATTTCTTCACATAATGCTCACTCTTTCCCCTTCGCCACAGTTACACTTTCCTTTTCCTCTAGCTGTGATAGTTTTGCAAAATTTTTTTCTTTATGAGGATTATTCATATAGCAATGATGTAAGTATGAGTATATATTAAGATTTTCAGAGAAATATCAGTGTTTAATATATAAATAGTTATACAAGCAACACTTAAATTCTCTGTTTTTACAATCTTCTAATTCAGGCACATATATTTTGAAGTCAGAAGAAGCCAAATGACAGATTTTTAACATACTAAAGTATAAATGTACCATATTAGTAATAATAATTTAAAAACACATTCTGAAAAGTTCATTATATTACTTTCAGGATAAAGACGATTCAGAATCTTTAAACATGTAACCGACTTATTGTAGTCCCATTCTTATTTCAAAATTTAAATCAGACTATGAAGTGTGCTTTTATAACTCTAGTGTTCTTCACTTTTCTTTGGTTAAAATGGAAACTCATGTATCGGGCCTTGTGAGTGCTGCCTTGATTTTCCAAATTTGTGTTATTAACTCTCTTAATTCTCCTCTTTTGTTTATTATACACTCACAATGACCTTTTGTATTCCTGAGATAGGTCATGTCTTCTTAATAGGAAATTGCTATTATGAAATTTTTATTTGTTATTTCTTCTACCTAGAGTATTCTGCTTGTTGTAATGTAGATTTTTTTTCTAAATCCCATATAAAAACAGCTTCTCAATTAGACCTTCTTTAAAAAGTAGCCCCCACACTCAGTTATGCAATTTTCAAAGTGCATTTTGTTTTATTTGCAAACTAAACCGTTGACTTTTTTTTTTTAATGGCCAGCTCAGCCTGCCCTGGGGATGGGACTGGTGCAGCATGTGGTGGCAGAGATCGAGCTGCAGTCCCTGTGGTTGCCTAAGCTTGCCTAAACAGGTGCTTTAGACCACTGAACCATCTTGCCGGGCCCCTAAAATTATTTTTCATTTCACATATAATTGGCTTAAACCTTTGTTGATGGTTACATTCATTTGTTGGTGGTTTATAGAAATAAAGGCTATTTGTGATTCTGCTATAAAATAGAAAGATTTTTGTCTGCTAAACATTATATTCCCAAAGTTCAGAAAAGTAAATGGCTTAAAGTTCAATATTTAAATTAATATTTCATGAGAAGATTTTATAAAGAGAAGATGAAAAATGGTTTTAAAATTTAAAAGTTGACCACATTCATTTTTTTTTTTTCCTGAAACAAACTAAACTACAAGTAGGTCAAATTTTGAAGTACTCATTACCACCATTTCATACTTTCAGGAAAGTACAAAAATGCAAAGTAAGAAATACAAATGTCTCTGTCTCCATCTCCATCTCCATCTCCATCTCCATCTCCATCTCCTCTTCTCCTCCCCTCCTGCCCTACCCTCCAACCCTTCCCTTCCCTTCCTTTCCCTTCCCTTCTCTTCTCATCTCTCTCTCCCCCACCCTCTCTCTCTCCTCGTATATTTAACAGAAGTCATTTGCAGAGCATATGGAGCTTGAAAAGCAGTGATATAAATGGACAAATGCTTTCTCTCTTCTTACATAATAAATACCACATTAAAAATATTTTTGATATAAGATATGCATTCTCTAATTAAATCTAATTGCCTCAGACTGTGACCTCCACTTCCGACCAGCTCCTTAGGAACAGGTTTTCAAAAGACCTCTTCCTGAGGCTTAACTAATTTGACAGAACAGTTCACAAAACTTGAGAAAAATTTTAATTTTTGTATGAATTTTTTATTAAGGATATGAGAAATGATACAATAGAACAACTGGATGAAATAAATGCACAAAAGAAAAAGTATGAAAAGGCATGGACCTTCCTTACCTTCTTTGACTTGCCACCCTCTCCCAAAACTGTCTTTTGGGGCTTTATAGCTATGATTGACTACTTCTTTGACCTCTGGTGATCAACTGAACTTTCAGGCCTTTTCTCCTTCTCTTAGTTCTGGAGATGGGACTAGAAGTTTGAACCTTTCTTATTTTTTTCACATGATTGTTTTCTCTAGCAGTAAGTATACATCTTTAGTCTATTCAGGATCTTGGCAAAAATAGCCTCATTAAAATGAAAAATAATTCTCTCACCTAAAAATGTCCTATGGCTTTAGAGTCTCCTGTTACAGGAGAAATTACAAAAGCATCAGAAATATACTTCTCAAAAATTTGGGTCAGAAGCAGATGTTGGTGTGTGGTTGTAATACAAGCTACTTGGGAAGCTGAGGTAAGGGGATCACAAGTTTAAGGGCAACATAGAGAACTTAGAACTTTTCTGAAGATAAAAATGAATAAATGAAAAATATTGAGAATAAGGCTTAGAACAAGTCCCAGAGTTCACCATCCAGTACTAAAGAAATAAAGAAAAAGAAAGAAAGAAGAAGAAGAAGAAGAAGAAGAAGAAGAAGAAGAAGAAGAAGAAGAAGAAGAAGAAGAAGAAGAAGAAGAAGAAGAAAGAAGAAAGGGAATGGGAAGAGGAATAAGAAGGAAGGAAGGAAGAAAGAAAGAAAGAAAGAAAGAAAGAAAGAAAGAAAGAAAGAAAGAAAGAAAGAAAGAACCAAAAAAACAACTGTCATAACAAAACACTGGTTGAGGCAAACTGAAAGAGCAGACTCTAAAATTAGCAGAGAAGAAAAATGGGTTCAACGAAATGGCTACATGAGGAAATTTTGTCTTTCAGCAATATTTACTTTCTGCTTGAATAGTTTGAGATAACCACTGGATATACCATGCACATGGTTTCTGCACCTGTTATATCTTCCTGTACATGCTTCCCATTTTCAGAGTTCTTTTTTGGTTACACTAGAGGGGAATACCAAGAAGTTTAAAAATTGCAAGAAAGAAGAAACCCAATACTCTCTTCCAACACTGATAGGTATATATGTCAGTAGGAAGAGTGTGTTACAACTAATATCTTCCTGGGAAGCACCTGCAAGTGCCATATTTTTGCTGACACAAAAAGGCAGAATGCCAGCATCAACTTTCTTTGTGTGCATTTCCTGACTTTCTGAACACTAGCAATAGTGCACTTTCTGAACGTCAGCTTAGTTCTGACTCCATTTAATTGATGGAAATGTCTGAAAGAACAAAAATAAGGCTAGGGAGGATGGGAAAGCTACCATTCATGGTAGCTTCTATCTAATCTAAATTAGATAGAAATATTATAGTCAGTCAGACAGGTGTAGGACATCAAGGAGATATATAGAAGACAAGGAGTCTTTATAGCTTTGCAAGGGGCAGATACCCCTGCTGTGGGCCAGACCTTAAGACAAAAGAGAAAACAAATGTAGCCACATACTTCCCTAGGAATGTGCATCAGGAATTGATATTCTAAATAGGTATCCATAACCCTAAAACAGCCTAAATGAGTCACTAACCCAACCCCGGACAGTAAGAGACTCTGTTCCATATTCATGCCCACTTGCTACATGACTTGCTTCCCCATTTGGTACTGACTTTAATCAATTTTACCTGAGCAATGGTGCTTATAATCTCATTGGTTGACCATAGGTTTGTCCCACCTCATGCCCATCTAAACAAGTTCCCATGGTTTTCACCTTAGGCCCCCCTCACGACGTGGTTTTCCTCTTTTTAGTCCCTGGAAGACACAGCTTCCTGGGACCATCCTCTTGGGTCTCCCCTCTTGTCCCTCTCTCAGACAGGGGCATGTGTTTCCCCTCAATACATATATGTTCTGCTCATTACCTCTGTTTTTTCCTGAGATTCATTCTTTGATTTTAGAGACCGTAAACTCGTCCCAGGTACTTTTTACATTGAAAGATAGGTTTTCCTCATATCATTTGGATGTTTCCTGTATCATTTGGAAGTCATCCACCAGAGATCAGCTTTTACAGTATACCACCATCGTACAAAGCCACTGTGATCCAGAGTTTGGAATGAGAAAGAAAGGTGCATAAAAGCATTCAAGACAGCCAGGCATACCAGAGAAAACTGAGCCTTCAAGACTGAGTCCGTTATTCTGAAGAACTTCATGCTGGGAATAAGTCTTGCTTTGCATTCCTGTGATGGGTTTTATTTTTTAAAACTTTTTAAATCGCCATCAACGCCCTATAGAACAACATGCCTGAGTTTTATCGTGACTAGTGCAATTCCCACCTCACCCACGACTCTTTGTCTGTGAGAAAGACACAATACAGTTGTAGGAAACAAAGAGAACATGAGAAATTCCTACCAGAAATGGACGGAAGATCAAGCTCAGAGCCTGGCGGACAAAAGCTGCATTTCAACAAGGAAAGATCCCTCCTATTCCATTCTTGGCTCCTCCCCCAGCAGGGGCGATGATCCCACCTCCACCCAGTCTGCCGGGTCCTCCTCGCCCTGGTATGATGCCAGCACCCTATATGGGAGGCCTTCCCATGATGCCAGTGATGGGGCCCTCCTCCCGGGATGATGCCAGTGAGACCTGCTCCAGGAATGAGGCCGTCCATGGGAGGCCACATGTCCATGATACCTGGGCCTCCAATGGTGCCGCCACTGGCTCAGCCCATGATGGTGTCCACTTGGCCAGGAGTGACTCTACCAGACAGATGAAGCAGAGAAGCAGCCTTGCATTCCTGCAATGAATTGTAATTTTCAAAACTTTTAAAAGTTTTATTAGTACACACTACCAAAACTGTTCTACTGATTCAGTGCGGTTGCAGTCAAGATAACACAAGCAGATATGGGATATGGGATTGTAATTCACAAAATTAGAGAAAACAATCCTAAATTCACATGGAATTAAAAAATCCAGAATAGCAAAAGCAGTTTGGGGCAATAAGAGCAAAGTGAAAGGCATCAAAGGGCAAAGCAAACACGTGCTTGCCATGCATTTTGGGAAGAAAATTGGTAGCTACCTCTCCATCTCATTAAGCTGTGAGAGCATGGATAGCATCTAGAAGAATACTTGAGAAACTTTCTCTGTAATTTAATGATAAAATTTCAAAGTATAAGCGAAATTTCTACCTTCTAAATAGTCTTTCCCTATTATCATTTAGCATATGGAAAAATAAATTAATGAGGCTATCATATGGAAAGAAGAAAACTTTATAATACCAAATGCTTTATGAATATTTGAGATCACACATTTTTTAAACATTTTGCCAAATTTTCCTTTGTATTTTGTCCACATATTTAGAGATTTTCCTACAGAAGTGCTGGTGTAAATTTTATTGTGCTAGTTATATTTACTGTGTAATTTTAATTAATCAAAACAAGTAACACAAATTCTTAAATGCAATTACAAATCCAGTACTAAGATGAGTTTCCAAAGAACTTATGTGTGTTCTTATGCCTCAATTGTCAAATTAATTAGAACTTAATTAATTAACTGTAATTCTAAATGTGTTTAATGTAAATCAGTATTTTATAAAGTGTGCTATAGTGTATTTTTAAAATTCACAATATTCCTCAATCAAGTTAACAAAACTCTAGGGGAAACATAAAAATATTAACATACTATAAACTTTAGATTGGTTGATTTTTCTTTTAACACTGTAGCTTTTCTAATTTTGTCTCACAGACCAAAAAAGGCAATTTAATCAAGCTATGCCAATTGAATAAAATGAAATCTTTTTTTGGTGGTAGAGCAATTGTTTCAAATGTATCCTTGATTTAAAACTTTATGTTTCTCTTACTACATTGCAGATTTGTTTTTCTTTCTTTGTATACATAATGGCGCATTTGTTTTCAATTAATTTTTTCTCTTAGTATTATTCTTAAAGTTGTTACTAATTCATTGTCACTGATTGAGTATATTCACATTGCAGGAATGTAATTTTATTTAAACATTAACACTACTTTCAAGATTTCAACACTAAACATAATTTGGATGTTGGCTACATGTGAATCAATGTATCGCTAACAAATTGAAGAACAGGGTAATCATTAAAGCTTTAAATGAATACACCCAACTAATTTTAAATTTTAATTAGTAGTAGATGAAAATGTCCATCTCACTGACTAAAGAATTCATAAGTTAAGGAAATATCTTAGAGGGTTTTTTTTGTTTTGTTTTGTTTTGTTTTGTTTATGTATTTTAGGGAAGGGTCCACAGGATGTCCAGGGTCTCACTACTAGGTCAGACTCATAGTGATATACCTCTACAGCCTCCGAAGACCAAGACCTGGGATTACAAGTGAGTGCCACCACACCCAGTCTCAATTGCCACCTCAGCATGCCCTGGGAAGTGGGGTGGGGAGACGGCACTGCTGGCCGGGGGATCAAGCCCCTGACCCTTGCACCTGCTTGCAGGTGCTTCAATCTGCTACGCTATTTGGGAATTAATAACAAGGATATGCCTTATTTTAAGTGCTTGACTACAAATGAGAGGAGAAAGGTGGTTGGAATCCGTCAGGAAAACAATAGTTGGGAAATCATTGTAAAAACTATCAACTTTTTCATGTATCCATTTTTTCATTTTGGGAAAAGCAACATTTTAAAAATGTTTATTCAAATGAAATGTAATAAAG
Source organism: Myocastor coypus (assembly GCA_004027025.1). Lineage (NCBI taxonomy): Eukaryota > Metazoa > Chordata > Mammalia > Rodentia > Myocastoridae > Myocastor > Myocastor coypus. The sequence continues at coordinate 41,717 of PVJA010003870.1, read as the reverse complement.
TGATGGAATATAAGCAAAGAGGACAAATGCTTGCATCTAATCCTCTGAAAGATTTGTTTTATTTATTTTTATTTTTATGTTTTCAGGACCAGGGATTTAACTCAGGCCCCTGTGCTTGCCAGGCAGGCACTTCTTCCACTGACCTATTTCCCTAGCCCCCTGAAAGATTTATTTTAAAGTATGTATTTGTGGCCCGGCGGGATGGCTCAGTGGTCTAACGCCTGCTTGGGAAAGCTTGGGCGGCTTCAGGGACCGCAGGTTCTGAAACAAGAAAAAAAATTAAAAAAATAAAGTATGTATTTGTAGCATTAATGATTTTCCTTGGAGAAATATTCCCACCTGCACCAAATTGCACTGATCAATTTGGCATCAGTTTGTAAAAATCCTTCAAATCTCTGTTAGTTTTTATAAGCAAGTAGAAGTTGACTTTAACACACAGACTTTATTTTGTGGATAATTCAAATGTCAGAATCACGAAGTAGATTTTAAAAGGTCAGATGACAGGAGAGTAAGATTATTAGAGATAAGAAAAGGGACTAGATGGGTGGAAGAGGAATTAAAATGATTAAAAGAGGACTGAGGAGATAGCTCAGTAGAGTACCCACTTGCCTGGAAAGCACAAGGGGTTGAGTTTAATCCCTGGTTCTGCAGGAAAAAAAAAATTAAAACAAGAAAAAAAGAAGGAAAGAAAATGATTAAAAGATATTCTAAGCATGTAACAAGATTCCAAAATGAAACGCATTTTATGTATAACTAATATGTTCATGTAAATTTCAAAAAAGGAAGTAGCGAGGGATGTAGCCTGGGATGAGGAATATTTATTTACTTATTCGTTTTATTATTATTACATTTTTTGTTTTATGAACAAGGAGAAGAATGTGGTAGGTATAAAAATAATTATATTTATGAATTTGATGTTCAAACATTAGTAACTTGGCATACAATGATATCTTTTTTATCTATAAGGCAACATTAATCAGGTGAGAACAAGATGGAAGATGAAAGCAATTTAAGCAAAATCTAAGGGTTGGATAATGAAAACACAAAATGACTAGAGAGGCATAATGACATAAGAGAAATATAACTCCCAATGAATTCTAAGAACAAGGGAGGTTAAGACTAAGAAAGATTTGTTGATAGCTTGTGAGAGACAGGAATGGTCCTGTAATTGGGTTTTCAAAGAAGTGATTTATCTTTTTCTTTTTTAGGGAAAGAAAGGTTTATTTAGCTCACAGTTGCTGGAGGTTTCAGTCCATATTCAGCTGGCTCTGAGGCAGAGAGGCACATGGCACAAAGCAATCTTTCATGATGGCGGGCAAGAACAAGAGTGCAAAGAGATTATTTTTCTAATAATATTTTATAAAACAAAGTCTTGAAATGGGTACAAAATCATGGGCTGGCACCATAGCTCAGTGAACTGCTTAGGCAAGCTCAATCCTCGACACCACGTGGAGAGCCAGGCATGGTGAGCAAGCCACTGAGATGGGGCGTGGTGGTACACACCTATAATCTCAGCACTGAGGAGGCTGAAAATAGGAGGATCACTACGATTCCTACCTGCACAGTGAGACCTTGTACAAAATGCATTAAATAACAAAAAACAAAACACAGAAAAGGTTAGTAAAATGTGAGTCAAATTATAATAACCAATAAGGTTACAGGTAGAGCCACTTAGCTAATATTGGTCCACTAGAGAAGCAGGACATGTAGCAAGAATACATGGAAAAAAACAAAGGGGCTTGGGGGACAGGATGGGTCTCTATGCTCTAGTCACCCACCCATGTGATTGATATCTATCTGCACTTCATTGGACCATGTGACAACCGTGATAGCATAGTTTGAGGTTATTACTTATTCTTCGAGGAAGCATACAGCCCTGGTTATTCCACCCTTACTTTGAGGCCTGGGCTTTGACAGATATGCCTCCAGCCTCAGCTTTTGCACTGCCTTACTCTAGGTGCTAACCTGGTATGATTGCCAATATTTCTACCTAACTTAGCTATTTGTAATAATAAGGCCAGAGCAGAACAGTGCTGGGACTCAGCTGAAGCTTGAGAATGGGAACTAATAACAATTCCAAATAAACAAGATTATAGGCAGAATTAAAAGTCTACATTTAGAAAAAAACAAAGTTACCAGCCAGATGTGGTGGCACATACCTGTAATCCCAGCACTTGGGAGGCTGAAGCAGGAGGATTAGTGCAAGTTCATGATCAGTCTGGGCTACAAAAGTGAGCTCAAGGCCAGCCTGAATCACATAGTGAGATCCTGTCTCTAAAAGATAAAAAGGAAAAGCAAAGAGAGAGAGAGAGAGAGAGAGAGAGAGAGAATCAAAAATGATAATTTAGGGTATTGGAAAACAGTGGTTAAAACGGAAGAATAGAAGCTCCTCTGGGTAATAAGGAAAATAAAGATAATAAGAAGTTAATAGAAATAAAATAAAATGGAACTCTGTGTAGGGAAAGAGGTTCCATACACAGAGAAGGAATAAATTGAGGGCCTCATTAGCTTTTCTGTGTACTCTTATCTAGAAAGAATTTAAACTTCACTGGAGAGGACAATTAAAAGGACAATAGGGACATCTAGTAGCAGAGCATGGAGAAATCCAGGTGCACAGATATTCTCCAATGTCGCCAAAATGCAAAGGAGCCAAAAGGGAGAGAGGTGTATCTCATTTAAAAAAACTATTTTATATTGTGTAAAAATATATGTTATCCCACTGTAGGGTCATTATTTTGTTGCACTAAACAACACAAATCCCTTTATCACTAGCATTAAATTGCTTTTCTACAAGACTCCTCCTTAGACAACCTGAGTCCACAGATAAAGCCCTGACAAAGAAGGCAGACAATGGGAATCAGATAAATCCGACTGAACAGAATGTGCATATAAGAAAGCACCAGCGCTGGGGTCTTGTGCTTTGTGACACTTCACATGATAACCCAGAGAGCAAATCAGGTTTGCACAAGTTCTCGGTATGCACCCAAGGGGAGGGTCCTTATCACCTGATAAAAGGAACCAGGGACAGAGGACCAGGGAAAAGCAATCTATCCAGAGCCCTTTTCCTCCTCTTCGGGGTAGCTTTGTGCCTTCTGCCTTTCCCCTCTTACAAATGAGGTTTCTTCAGTTTTGCCACACTAATTGCTGTGTCGGCTCTGACTGTGTGATCCCATGTGGCTGCTCACCCTGGCAGAGCAGTGATGTTCATCCTGAGCACAACATAAGAATAAGGAGTCCCATGCATATTTCTTTCCCTGAGAGTATGGTTGAAATAATAATGACAGATATCAGCAAAATGGAAGAGTAGCAAACTCTTCCTATTTTCAAACCACAGAAATAGGAAGAACACAGCTTGCCTGAACCAACTTTTTTTTTGGAATGTTTTGTTTTCCTAAAACTCTTTCACACAAACTCTAGAAAGCAAGAAAAGTTTAAAACAACCAAATGGACACTAAATCCAAAAAGTTTTATTTTTAAAAATGACAGGAAATATTTGTGACATTTTTGTCTGTTCTTTCTAGATTTCTTCCCAAGAAATACGGCAGTTTTGAAGGCAACATTTATTATGAGTGTGGGAACTTTATACCTGGGTCTGGAGGGAGCAGAACCAAACAGACTTCAAAGTTCCCTATTGTTTATAGCAGTCCAGAAAGTACCGGAAGGGCAGTTGTAAGATTTTCCTGTTTTCACAAACCACATAGTGTGGAATGCAGTAAGAATTGTTGGAAAGTATAGTAATGCATGATAAAATCTGTATTTGCTTAGAGTAAAAAAAAGTACAATTATGACATATAATAGACTTAATTCCTGGCAGGAACAGTAGGGAGAGAGGTTTTTATTTTTTTAGAATACCTTCTTGCAGCAGCTTTTACATATATTCCTCTGACATGAAAATAACTTGAAAAATGAATAATTAATAAAAAGTCATTCTTTGTAAACACATGACCTGAGGCATTTCTATTTTTGGAATGATGCAAATAATGAGTTTTGTTTATTTAATGATTTTGTTTGCAAATCAGTAAAAACCAGGTGTATTTATTTCCCCAGTGATCGAAGGTAGGATGTAAAAAGACCTAAGGTATTCCATGCACCAAATCCCACAATAATGTAATCATTATGCATCACAAATGTCTACTTATTAAAAAATAAAATACAGTTAGATCTTTGGCAGATTAGAAGAGGATGAAGAGATGGGAGAGGGGAGAAAAAAAAGACAAAGGGTATAAAAGGATGAGATGTGTTACATACACATACCAAGTGCCTACAAAGGATACAATCATTATGTGCTCCAGACATACACTAATGAAAACAAATATCTTAAAAATTAAAGTAAGGCATCAGGGAAATAGCTCCATGGCACAAGTGCCTGCCTGGCAAGTGCAAGGTAGTGAGTTTGAACACTGGTCCCACAAAAAAAATAAAAAATTAAAATTAAAGTAAAAAAGAAAACATGACATTTAAAGTACTTGTGTATGACTGAGGACTGTAGAAAGCTATAGCATATGCTCAAGACAGAGCATATTTTTCAAAAAGGACATGGATGGATCCTAAATAATTATATTACACAAAGCAACATACAGATTTGACATATTTTAATCAAAATCTACTCCATATACTTTTGCAGAAATAGAAAGTGTTACCCTAAAATTCATATGAAATTTCAAGGACTTTCAATAACCAAAACTCTTTAAAATGAACAAAATTAGGAAACAAAGCTGCTGATTTCAAAACTTACCAGGAATGCGCAATAGAATGGAAAGTTGGAGAGATTTGATGAATGAATAGTCACTGACCAAACATTGCTAGCTCAAAGATAAAGCGGCAGAGAAGGCAAGGATAATGGGAAATTCATCCTATAAAATAAAATAAGTTGAATATCAGTAATTGCACAAAGAGAGCTAGGTAGAAGTATATTTTCTTCCCATAGTTTTTCCACCGGTACTGGAACCTTGCTTTTTTAAAAAGAATAAAAAAATGAAGGATACAAAACGATAAAATAGGGCCAGGGATATAGCTCAGTGGCACAAGCTTCTGTTTGGAAAATGCAAGATCCTGAGTTCAAATTCTGGTACAAAAAAAAAAAAAAAAGATAAAACAAAAATTAAAAATGATACAAAATTTCATTAAAAATGCAATAGGAATTCAACACTGGTTGTTTTATTGCATAAGATTATGTCAAATTAGTTTTTTAGGTTACCAGATAGGGGTAGTTAATGATTAATTTTTCAAAAATTTTTATTAATTATGTTCGTTTTTAATTTCTTATAACCGTTTTTAAAAAGAGCAATTTTGCTGGAACCTTGCTTTTAACCTCCTGAGACAGTAAACAAAACACAGTGGCCAGGCCCGCCTGCTCAAGTTTTGCACACATGCAACTGAGATCAGGACTTTGAATTGTCTCAAGCCAATGAAACTATAAGTTATTAGGCAGCTAGTGAGACCAGGTATTACATCTCTAAGTCTCTTTTGTCTTCTGCCTACTTATTGATTTGGCAAATGAAAAGTCCTAGTGTAAGATCAGAAGCTAGCAGAGAACACGGAATGTTTGCTCCACACTCCTTACTGTGTCACGTTGAGTTATAAAAAGCCGTATCACCTCTCTTGGGAGGTCTCCAGATTCTCTCTGCATTCCACACTACCATGAAAAGTCTGCAGTTTCAAAAAAAGGGTGTTAATATGACTTTACATTTTATACCTCATGGTTAGACTTCTCTGCTGGCTGATTAAGAGCAAGATAAAGCAAGACCTATATAACAAAAAATGTAACTTTTGTATCTGACAAGGTCAAGTCAAATCACCTCAGGATTTACCCCAGAACCCTGTACAGCAGTTTGTAGATCTTTTGTCAGTGTCAGCCATCTGGATGAATCATGGCCATTGCTTGACCAATTTGCACTCTGTAAAAGCCTAAAAAGTAAAGGTATATTAATATGCTGAGCTGTAAAAGGTTCAAGTCAATAGCTTCTGACATTGCCAGTTTTGCTGACAAGCCACTACTATTGTGGACTATTGGACTCGGCATGCAGCTACCTTCTCTTAGTTCAATGAGAAGAAAGATTTGTCTTAACAGAGTTTACCAACAATATGCAATGTATTAATTATTGCATCTGTCCTAGCCTTTTGTGAAGCTGTCTCTTGCTATTTCTTTCTCATCAAAATTAATAAAAGGTTTTTTTTAATAAAAAGTTTTTAAAAATTTAAGAAACAAGATAATTTTTTTAAAGGGCAAAAATACATCCTTCTCAATGTGGATTAATCTAGGGTATCAGCTAATCTGTTGTTGTTTACCTGAACCCTTCCTTTATACTGTTATAAAATCTTATGAAATGTTCCTTAATGTGCACTGTACTTATGCTCAAATACTTATACTCAAATTCTTACTGGTGCCTGGTTTATAGAAAGGGTTTTGATTTTCATGTCATAACTAGATATATGCAACGTTACAGGAAAGTCAAATTCTGAGGAAGATGAAAAGTGTTCCCTCTTATATACTTAAAGGAATACAATAATTAATATGAGGAAGCAAAATTTATGCTTAGCCTTTCTTTCACTATTAATATACTTGTGTATCACATAATAATACACAAAGTTCAGAAAAAATATATATCAGAATAAAAAAGACAAATATATATATATATGAATCTGTTCTACAAATAAATAAAATTTAAACATTTTCCTTAAGTCTGGACTGCTCTAATCAAAAATCAATGTGTTAATGGTCATAAAAAGGTTGATGTTTCCTAAAAAGAGAGGACATGCACAGAACACAGGATACAAATTGATGCCAGGCTGTAACTCCTGCATACTGGGCCAATTAGAAAAAGGCTGTTTTCAGTTCTGAATCTGACAGTTTTCAGGACCAATCATTGATGCTGTTTTTCAGCCTTAAGTTTGCATGTAGGCACAACCAATCAATAGATGCTGTTTCTATCCTTCATTTACACAAGGCATAAAGCTTCTAAATATTTAAATAAAAGAATTTATAACTAGAGGGGGCCCAACTGAGGTTTTTTGTTTTGTTTTGCTTTTTTGTTTTTTATTTATTTATTTATTTTATTTATTTATTTATTTATTTTTTGTCTTTTTGAGACAGGGTCTCGCTGTACAGTTCAGGCTGGCCTTGAGCTCAGTTTTGTAACCCAGGCTGGTCTTGAACTCTCACCAATCCTCCTACCTCAGCCTCGCAAGTGCTGGGATTACAGGTGTGCGCCACCACACCTGGCTCCAAGTTAGTTTTAGAAAGACAAATTTCCTAAAAGCTAGTATTAGTGAGAAGGAAGTTGATCCAGATATTGTGGATACCAAAGACCTTATCTTATCCTCCAGCACCTGTGAACCTTTTCACTGGTCTGCTCTAGCCTTGTGAATTGTCACCCTCATAGGGTACACATTTGCTGCCTTTTCTGGTTGTCTTATCCAACTCTGAGACATAAAAAATTTGAAAAGAAGTCTCACAGAACCACAATCCAATGACAAACAGACTAAGTAAAACCAACACCTTATATTATTGTGAGAGTTTTTCTATCTCTTTCTCTTTAGGAATTTATAGTTGTAGTTAATGATTCACCCTTTCAAACTATTAATCACTTATACTTTGCAAATAGACTCTTTTTTTTCTGTGATTGATCAAAAGATATTGTAGACCTCAATAAGTGGCATAATACATGTATATTTACCATTGTATTCTTTCTAGGCTATCATTTAATTTTCTCAAAATCTATATAAATGAATATCTAGTATAATTTTTAATTCAACAGATCAAAAAGAGGTGCCAGGGCTTGTAGGGCCCACGATGTGTCTTAGTGTCACACACTTGAATCTCACTGCTAATCTGGTGAGTCAGCCTTAGTAATATGTCAAATTGGTGAGTATTTGCAAGTGTACCTTTTCTAGAAACACTTCACTTTGCATGACTTTGTATTGCAAGGCCCTCTGGCTTGTTTCTTTCTTTCTTTCTTTCTTTTTTTTGTCTTTTTGAGACAGGGTCTCACTGTACAGTTCAGGCTGGTCTTGAAAGCTCAGTTTTGTAGCCCAGGCTGGTCTCGAACTCTCACTTATCCTCCCACCTCAGCCTCCCAAGTGCTGGGATTACAGGCGTGCGACTGGCTTGTTTCTTGCTCAAATGAAGATCACAATTCTTAGCATCTACAGATGCTCATTGAATGATACCAGCTAGTATGTAACAGAATACTGTCATAGTATACATAATGCAGTCAGGATCAAGAATGCGTTTTTCTTAAGTAAATAATCTCAATATTAGAAATCAATGGTGTCTTACTCTTCCCTTGTTGATGAGAGAAATACTCAACACCCAAAATGAAGGAAGGAAAGATTAATTTATCTCGCAGTTACTGGAGGTTTTAGTCCATACTCTGCTGGCTCCAAGACAGATTCACACATGGCAAAGGGCAGCAATTCATGGTGGCAGAACAGCAACAACAGAAACAGAGATAACAGAGTCTGTCTCTCTGTCTCTCTTACATTACATATGAGTGTAGCTGCCTCAGGCTACACGCATATTCCCAGCAGTGCTCAGACACATAAATCTCATCAGTACTAAAACCTATAATCTCAGTGGATCATGAATTAATCTTAAACTCTAGAAGTCCCCATCCCATGACCGCATGAGACTTTGGTAGAACAACTAGAATAGTAATTAACATCCTTTAACACTGTTATTTTTATCCCATATCCATTCTCCTAGAACTGCCTTTCCAAGTGCTTACAATTAAGAGGAGAAAGGTACCACCCTCTGAGAAGAAAATGTTCACCCATACTCCTCAAAGCAGTATGGTGTAGTCGGGCGTGGTGGCGCATGCCTGCAATCCCAGCACTCAGGAGGCTGAGGCAGGAGGATTGGTGTGAGTTCGAGACCAGCCTGGGCTACAAAGGTGAGCTCAAGGCCAGCCTGAACTGCATAGTGAGACCCTGTCTCAAAAAGACAAAAAAAAAAAAGGCAGTATGGTGAAGACATGGTCTCCAGGGAGGGATGGTTATGAAATGGTAGAGTCTTTAAGAGGCTCAGCTTTGCTGGAGACCTTTAGGTCACTCATGTCCTGTCCTGGAGTCAATTGTGGGACCTGGCTTCCTCCTTTCTGTCCATGGCAACAAGGTCAGCTGCTTTGCTCTGCTCTGATCCCTGTCCTTGCCTTGGGTATTCCTACCAGAAGCCAAGAATAAAAATGGGAAAAGGTATTTAGAGATGGAGAGAGGAAGGTGGGTGGAAAGGAAGGAGAGAAAAAAATAAATAAGCTGTGGTAAAGGTGAAGTACATGTGCCCTCAGCTCAAGGTCAATAAAAACTTTACATACTGCAAACATTTACTAATAAAAAATAAAAGTATCTTTAAAAATAAAAGTAAAAGCCAATAGTACACCTGATCATGAACTAGGCATTCTAAAATCATGAGCCAAAATAAATCTGTCTTTGCATAAACTGATTATTTCAGGAAATTGTTAGTGACACAAAGCTAACATGATCTTTTGTGTCACAATTCAAGTAAATATTCTCCATTTGTAATCTCAAGACCTTTCATAGTTGTAGCATGGTGGGCACAAGTTAGATGTGGAATGGATACAACCCTTATTCCCACTTCTGTTGTAATTGTCTCTCACATTTGATCATTTTCTTCCAAATCATCTGTGAGATTGTAATAATAATTTTTCCACATCATTTTAAACAATTCTTGAGCTATTATTAGCAAAATATATAATCTGTTTATTTGATGTTTCACAATATGATTGTGAAATAAATGAAAATTAAGTATGCAATTGTATGTCCATCTCAGGATTATGACATTTGGAGGGCAGAAACTTGATCAAATGCATCAAATCTATTGATACACATTGACTTACTCGGGCCAGCGAGGTAACTCAGTGGTCTAGAGTACCTGCTTAGACAAGCTTAAACAAGCACAGGTACCATGGTTGGATCCCTGGCACTACCTGGTGTGCTAACCCTACCCCCAGGGTGGGCTGAGCAGCCATAATAATAAATAATAATAATAATCAGGAAAAAAGAAAAAATAAGCTACTTTCTGTTTTTATAGGATTTAGTTGAATGAGACAGTCTTAAACAGTGGTGGTGATCCTATTGCATGTATATTATTTTATATTTCTTGCAAGACAAATGGTGTAAATATAGGCGTTATTTGTTTTAGAACAAAATCTTAGTTTTCTGGCAGAATAGTAGTGTCACCAATTTGCAACATATACATGGGTTTTGAGTTGCAGTTCTGGCACTCATCTCTAAAAGTTCCACCAGCACTGAACTAGAATAAAATAGTCATGACAAAGGAATGAACCATTTAGATATCATTTTTGGACCTACCAGATAGCTCAGCAGACTAAAGTGCCGATTAAGCAGAGTGCAGTGGCCAGGTTTCGATCCCTGGTGTGCCATGCTGGCCCTGCCCCCAGCTCCCACTGAAATGGTGATTGACATTGGCTGTGCTGGTGCACACATGTATTTCCAGCACTTGGGAATGTGAAAACAGGAAGATCACTACAAGTCCGATCTATATATCTAGACCCTGAACACCCTGGACACCCTGTAGACCCTGTAACAAATGCATTTTTAAAAAATCATCTTAAACTTGGAAAGCGATGTCGTTCAAACAATTACTGACATTTTAAAGTCAGGGATCTCTAAGTGATGTGTTATTCATGAGCCATTTGTGAGTTTTTTATTTAAATATGCTTCTTGTATACTGCACAGCATTAGGTGTTGCTCCTTGATACATTCTTCCAATTTGCCTCTTTAGATTATGGAGTTGAGCCCATTCACACTGAGTTATTACAGAAAAATATCTACTTACTCCTCTCATTGCATCATTTTTCTGTTGCTGATTTCCTTGTTTGATGATAAGTGATGTGTTACTTTAGTATTGTGATTTCATGTTATTAAACTTAGAATAAAATTTAACGGAATAAAACATTGAAATGGTGACATAAATACACAAACCATCCCTGGGGGAATGCTGTCTTAATTAAAGAGGTTATACAGAGCATAAGAATTTCATCTCTGAGGGGTCGGGGAGATAGCTCTGTAGCACAAGTGCCTGACTGGCAAGTGCAAGGTCATGAGTTTGAATCCTGGTCCCACAAAAAAAGAAAAAAAAAAAAAAGAATTTTATCTCTGAATCTGCATCATATTGATATTTTATAGCATCATTGCTCTCTTATCATATAATTGTTTTTTTTGTTTGTTTTGTTTTGTTTTGTTTTTTTTGTGGGACCAGGGTTCAAACTCACGACCTTGCACTTGCCCAGCAGGCACTTGTGCCTCGGAGCTATCTCCCCAGCCCCTCTTATCATATAATTGTAAAAAAAAAGTTAATTTAATTTCTTTATTACCCTGAAATACCACATTTACATTCTAAAAGTGTTTGCCACTTAGAGAAAGATTAGGCTATTATTAATCAGTCTTAAAATATAGTAAACAAGCTCATGTTCGCCAGAGCAATAGCTATATTACCACTGCAGTGAAGGTAAGCTATAGTTAGACAAGAATAAAAAATTAGAGCCAATCTCTTGACAATTCAGCTCAAAGTAGAACTTTGGTCTCAGTTATTCAGACAACAATGTTCTGTTTACCTGCGGTCATGTGGAAACTTTTCTAAGGTTTGCATTGTACTCAAAATGAGTATTTTTTAAAAGTTCTTAGGGAGGAGATTTGTGAAAATAACTTTGAAATCTATATAAACATTTGTTCATAATTAAAACTTAATATGCCTAATGTATTGAAAATCTAGTGCCCTGTTGATGACTAAACCATATGTTTATCTAGAAAAATGAAGAATTAAAAGAAATAATTTTTTAACTGAATGACTAATGCAAAAGGAACACACATTTTTCTTCAGCTGAAGGCAACTGATAAAATCATTTGCTAAATAGGTGATGAGAAGTTAAGATTTGCTGAGTGGAGAATATCTTTGATCAGCCCATAAGGGTATTTCACAGCTATCAGCAAAGATTGACTGACTGACTCAACTGTGAATCTATTTAAGACATTGCTAGATTTATAGTCACTACGAAGACAGAAAAGTAAAAATTTTACACCCTAAGAGGAACCTTCAGTATGCGCGGAGTTAGTTTGCACAGCAACACTTATTAAAGAGGCTGTCTTTACACCTGAAAAGGAATTCGATCTCTCTGTCAAAGCTCACATCCTGAATGTGTCTAGAGTTGTTTCTGTAACTTCTATTCTGTTTCCCTGACCTCTAAATCAGCCATCGGGATGCCTCCTGCCTTACTGTGCTCAGAATTGCTTTCATTATTCTAGGTTTCTTCTGGTCCTGTATGAATTTGAGAAATTTTTTCCTAGTTCTGTGAAATATGTTATTGATATTTTTACTAGGAATGTATTAAATCTGTGTAATAATTCTGGAAATATAACCATCTTCACTATATTGTTTCTATCAAGGAACAGAAGATATATATTTTTTTCTAATAACTTCTAATTTTCTTTTTCACATTAGTGTAGCTTCTTTGTGGAGGTCTGTAATTTTCTTGGTTAGGTTAATTCTGAAGTATTTCATTTTAGTTGACACTACTCTGAAAGGAATTGCTTCTGTAATTTTACTCAGTGAGTTTGTTAAAGAGATACAGGAAAGCTGTTGATATTTGAGTATTGTCTTTGCATCCTGCTACGCCAATTTTATTTATTAGTTCCAGAAACATTCTGGTAGAGTTTGATGTGCCTGTGTATAGCTCATGTCATCTAGAAATAATGATAATTTAAATATGTCCTCGCATACCCATATTTTTAAATTTTTTTCCTTTTTCCTGATTCCTCTTGCTAATATTTTTAGGACTATATTGAAGAAGAGTGGTGATAAAAGACATGCTCATCTTTTTCTTGATTTTAGAAGAGATGCGTTCACCTTGTCTCTATCTAACACGATGGTTAGTGGTTGGTTAGTCATAGGTGTTTTTATCAGATTAATATAAAGGCCCCTTATTTATTTTCTTTATGAATACATGCTAGATTTTGTCAAATGCTTTTTCTGTATCTCTTCCAATGACCATGTACCTTTTGTTATTAATTTTTGCCTAGGAGGTGCATTACATTTATTGATGTGTATATGTTGAACCATAAATGCATCCCTGGTATTACACCTGGTTGGTCATGGGAGATAAGCTTTTCCATGATATCCTACATTTTTGCTGATCTTATTAAGGATTTTTGCCTGTAGGTTTATAAAAATGATTGACCTCGCCAGGCGTGGTGGCTCACGCCTGTAATCCCAGCACATAGAAGGCTGAGACAGGAGGATTGCTGTGAATTCAAGTCCAGCCTGGGCTATAAAAGTGAGCTCAAGGCCAGCCTGAACTGCATAGCAAAACCCTGTCTCTAAAAGAAAAAAAAAAAAAAAAAGATTGACCTAACCTAGATTTCGTTTTTTTTTTTTTTTTTTTTTGGTTGGACCTTTGTTAAGTTTTAAAATCCAGATAATGTTTTCCTTCAGGAATGACTTTGGGGTCAATGTTTCTCTTTCAATTATAGTAAAGAATGTAAAGAATATTGTTAGTGAATCATCTCTAAAGTTCTTGTAGAATTTGCTATTGAATCTACAACCTAAGCTTTTATTTTTGATTTCTTCAATTTCATTGACTGATACTGGATTATTTAAGCTACATGTGATTAAGTAGCTACATGTATCTCAGAATCTATCAATTTCTTGTGATTCTATCATTTTTTATTTCTAATCCCATATATTTGGTCTTTGCCTTCCTTATTCTGTTAAGAGTGGCTAAGATTACTTTTTATTCTTTCAAGGAAAGTGAGTCAGTGGTTCTTTGTGACTTTTGGTTTCAGCTGCACTTATTTCTGCTCGGATCCTTATAATTTGTGATCTTATAGTTTTCTATCATTGGATTTGAATTGTTCTTGTTTTTCTAGGATATTGAGTTGCATTGCTATTTATTTGAACTTGCTGTTTTTCTAATGTGGGCATAAACCCTTATTAACTTATCTATCCAAACTGCTTTCCTTGTGTTCCTTAGGCTCTGGTATGTTGTATAGGTGTTATTTTATTCTAGGAACTGCCTAATTTCTTCTGAGACTCACTGATTATTCAAAAGGATGTTGTGTAATATTCATTTGTTTGCATAGCTTCTGTAGTTTCATTTATCTCTTTTATTTTATTTTTTAGGCATTTGATACAGGGTTGCACTGCACCGATCATCCTGCTTTCAGCCTTTCCAGTGCTGGGATTACAGGCGTGCACTATGCTGGCTCAGTGCACCCCAGGGGTCAGAACCAGTGCACCATGCAGGATTGGGGATTGAGCTCTGGTCCTGGCGCTTGCTAAAGCAGGTGCTTAATTTACTGAACTATATCACTGACCCTCATTTATCACTGATTTCTACTTTCATTAAACTGTGTGATCTGATAGGAATGGGTTAACTTTTACTCTTTTCCATTTACTGAAGTATGCTTGATTGGCTATAATGTCTATTGTTGGATGGAAAAATATGAAGATGTTATTAATGTATATGTTCAACTCAGATCTTTTTTTATTCTTCTTTTTTTTTTTGGTGGCCGACTCAGCCCACTCTAGGATTCTACGGGCAAGGATGGCATTGCTCTTGATACCAGAGATCAAGCTGCGGTCTCTGAGTGTTTGCCTAAGCAGGCACTTTAGACCACTGACCTGTCTTGACTGCCTGAACTCTGATATTTCTACGTTGACTCTGTCTAGTTTGCCTTCTAAAACTTGTGAGTGCTGTATTGAAGACCTTGATTAAAATTGTAGTGAAAATTCTCTGACTTTTAAATGCAATATTGTTTGTTTTGTGAAGTGGTGGAGCATAAGTGTTTATAATTATTAATTTCTTCCTGTTGAACCGTTCCTTTGATGACTATTTAATGATGTGCTTTGTATCTTCTGATCAATTTTGGCTTGAAACTAACTTTGTCTGAAGTTAAGATAACTAGTATTGTTTATCCCCATCATTCAATTGCACAAAATACTATTTTCCATTTGTGAGTTTCTTTTTTATTTAAATACATTTCTGGTATACAGCATATCATTAGGCTTTGTTCCTTGATCCATTCCTGTAATTTTGCATCTTTAGATTATGGAGTTGAGCCCATTCACACTGAGTTATTACAGAAAAATATCTACTTCCTCCTCTCATTGCATCATTTTCTGTTGCTGATTTCCTTGTTTGCATCTCCCCTCCCTTTAGTATAGCTGCTCACCCTGCTGTTAGGCTTATTGTTTTTTACTTCTTTCCATATTTGTATTTATCCTCTTTGTAGAGTATCTTTGAGAAATTTTTGTACTGCTATTTTGGAGGTTACGAGGTTCTTGAGGTGCCCTTAACATGAAACTGTGTTATTACACCATCAATTTTGCAGAACAGATTTGAAAAATCTTTTGAGGTTGAAGGTTTGAAACGTTCCTTTTAGGGTTTGAAACCCTTCACTCTAAGCTCTTCTTCTCAGTAATGTTTGTGTTGAGAAGTTAGCTGTAATTCTAATGAGTTTATCTTTATATGTCATTTTTTTGTTTTCCTCTAACAGCTCTTTGGTTTTATATTTGTGATGAACCTCTGCTACTTTGAGCATTATGTAGAGAATTTTTTTCTTATTTTATTTTTATTCTATTCATTTATTTAAATTTTGAAAGTAATACATAGTCATTGAAAGAATTTCAAATCTTATTAATGCATATGAAGCAAAAATGTAGAGGAGCAGATATGTGGAGAATGTTTTGTTTTGTTTTGTTTTGTTTAGTCATGGCTCCCACGTGCTGGGATTACAGGTGTGCACCGTCTCAGTGCACCCCCGGGGTGGGGGGCACAGCACACTAGGTCCCTGCACCAGCCTAAGCAGGCAGTTTAATCTGCTGGCCTACCTGGCCTGCCCTTATCTCTTTATTTCTAACTGAAATCTTTTCATGGAGTATATTTCTTTACTAAACTCATCATTATTGTTTTCCATTTTTGTTTAACTCACGTGGTTCTTATTAGTGTCTACTGAAATGAATTTGATCATTGTGATTGTCACTTCTGTTATCTGTTTAGCAATATTTTCTGTGATTCAACTAAGAGCAACTTTGACCTGTTTGTAAAATGCTGTTTTCCTTTAAAGTAATTCAAGTGTGTGGGATCTGGAATCTTTGGGAGGTATTTAGTTGCCTTTTCAATTGTTTTTGTCCGTTTGTTTGGTTTTGTGTTTAGTTGTTCTTTATATAGTGATCCTTTAGTTAATTTTCAATTATATACATTGAACTGTACTCCTTTCCTGAAAAATGACCACATTATTTCATCTGGGAAGAGAGAATACATTATAATTGGCTCAACATCAAGTTTCCTGTCAACATACTTTAGTGTTGCTAATGTCACAAATGTAATCTGGATGTTGGCTAACAGAGAAAACACAATAGTAAAAAAAAATTACACTACTCTAACAATGTCAAATAAATCAGCTATAATTAGAGCATCCAAGATGAATTAATTTTAACGTAACAAGCTGTTGCATACCTCTTTTAACCTTAGAGAAAAACCCACAATTATACTGTAAAGGTCAAGAAATCCAAATAAATGAGCTATATGCAACAGCTATATCTGCACTAATGTAGAAAATAGTTCAACAGCCATTTTATAGGGTCAGTTTTGTAAAGAACAATAACGTTTTACAGTTATATTATTAAAGATATGGAAGTCAGGAATAGTCAGAAATGTCAGAAGAAAAGTTTAAAACCATAAATAATGTAAAAAGGAGGAGAAAAGAGTGTGGCAGAGGATTCTTCTGAGTAAGTAGAAGTATGTTTATAGAATTAGGTAAGTGTAACCAAAAATACTGACAAGTAAAAGATTTTAAAATACAGAAAAAAAAAAGAAAAGAAATTACATGGAGAAAATAAAATTAAAGGAAAAATGCCAAAAGAAAAAAACAAGAAAATAGAAAGCAGAAGAAATAAAATGTATACAAAAAAGAAGTAAAATATAGACAAAGGAAAAGTCTACAAAACTCAAACTATGAACAAAACAAAAAGGAAAACAGTACATACACTAATAAAGAAGTTAAGAAAAAACAAATACATTAATGTGTTGTTTTCTTTTAGGATCCACAATTGCGGGACAGTGTCCAAGACGCCACAATGATAGATAAAGAGGTCAGTCTGATCCCAGCTCAGCTCCGTGCACGTAGCAGCAGGCAGTAGGGTGAGGGTACCAATGCCACAGCCGCTAAATCCATAGCACTGAGGGCTGGGCCTTGCTTTTGGCCATGGGAATAGGGCCTGTGTCCTTTGGCATAAACCTCTCAGGGGTTTTTTCAAGCGTGCTTCTGGACAGTCGCTGTCTCCCACGGCCATCTCCCATCCCGTCACTATAATAACACTGGAGTCCTAGCAGGAATCCATGTAATTGCTCTGGGTCCTAGATTCAAACAATCAAGCTTTCCCTGGGATTGCCCCATCCAAGTACTCTCTCCAGGGCTATAGTAGACTCTTGCACGAGAGTTACTCACCAGCTATGGTCTCTAGAAGACCTCAGAGCAGAGATCTGTGCTTTCCCTGCAGGTCACAGCATTTACTGGTCTTGCCTGTTCCATGGTCACATTTTTCTCTGAGGTCTTCTGAGGTCCCTAGTCTTCATTTTGTTTCTATTCCCTCAGCAAACTATGAACCTGGGGCCAGGGGAAAAGTTCAGTCTCTGTGTTCTTGTTCTTCAATTTCTCTATATCTTTTAATTGTCCTGTGAAAGTATCCCTGATTCCCAAGCATCTATTTCTCTCCTTTTCTCTTCCTAGAATTGCTTTCCAGTGTCTTGGTACCAAATTTTTGAGAAGTTGAGTTGTTGATCAACACTCTGAAATTTTCTCCAACTGGCGCTGAAAAATTTTGTAAACTATATGTATAGAAAAATTTACAGCATATTTCTTTGTGATTATTGTCTATCTGGGTGCAAGAGATACTAAGGGTGCAAAATAGCTCATAGTAATTCCCTTTATTTTTATATTGTATTGAATATTTTTACACACATGTCAGTAAGCCTCCACAAATTATTTATTCTGAAGCAACAGTTAATAACAAATAGAGAATACGGGCAATGATAAATATTTAAGTAAATTTTAAATATCTATAAATTATATTGATATTTTACATGTATACCATAAAGATAGATAGATGGATAGACAGACAGATAGATAGACATAGATATAGATACCTCATTTCAAGAATGATTTTCTTTGCAAACCATTTAGCTCCCAAATAGAAGTATTTGAAAAAGAATTTGTTTTTGTTTGCAAAATGCATTGAATGGCAAACACTAGCATGGCAGTATTTCACACAAAAAAGCAGTGTGGCTATATTTTCCACAACTGCGGAACAAATTAAGTTTATGATGAATAAAACAATATATATATATATATATATATATATAATGTGTATATTATATATATATATATATTATGTGTATATTATATATATATATATATATACAGATCAATGATAATTTATCTAATAAACAATTTACTTAGTCTCTGAAAGATATTCAGCTGTTCATATGTAAGTGATTTTTGTTTTCTTTTTGTATGTATTTGTCGGCATTCTATTTTTTTACATAAACAGAAAGGCAATATATTTTAATAGCATTTTCCTGAGATACATTTAAACCAGATATTCCAATTCATTCATCCATTCATTCATTCATTCTTGTATTTGGCATAGGGTTTCAGCAGCTTAGGCTCATAGTGATCCTCCTGTGTTCAGTTTCTCAAGCACTGGGATTATTCTGATGCCAACACACCTGGACTCAGTCGCTGGCTCAGCACACCCAGGGGTTGGGGCTGGCATGGCATGTAGGACCAGAAATTGAGCCCTGGCCCTGTGGTTGCCAAAGCAGGCAGTTAGTCAACTGAGTTATCTTGCTAGCCCTAGATATTCCACTTAGAATGTGGGCAGTCATACAATGATTCACTTTTTCCTATTTTCACTGATGCTGAGTTACAGATTTTTGGAGCATCTAATTTTCTTAAAACCTAATATGGATTCTGACATGAAATGGTCATGCATTAATTCGGCAGTTCTTTGAGTGGGAAGACAAGCAAGTTTAACATTTCTTTTTGTTTATAGGTACAAGCAGACCAGGAATCTCTGTATTTTAGGGTGACAATTTTACTTAAATTTTAATTTTATTAGTACATGTTTTCAGTACATATGTTTGCATCCATTCTGAGGAACTCGTACATGTATACAAACATCTCATTTATTTTTTCCCTTTCCACCCCTCTAAGCTACAACATTTTAATGTCTAGGAAAAGTTCTGAACATCCCAGGATAAGTGATTAGTGAAACACTATCTAAGACTGTGATAAATATGGATGACTTCTACTGGGTTAGGGGAAATACCAATTAATTTCTTAAGTGTTAACAATTTGATAAATTGGTATGACGGTGGTTTCTTCCAAATAAACATTCCTGTAATATTATCATCAAAGAATTTTAAGATATAATTGGTTTGAAAATTTATGCTTCAAAATATTTTAATGTATGCACCACAAGAATGATGACAGCATTTTTTGGAGGAAAAGAACCAAACACCTGAGTGTGGTTACTATAGAATATAATTGAGGCATTAATAATTCTGTGGAAGACAAATGCATAAGGAAACTGTTATTACTCAAAAGGACAAAAATAAATAGGCTACATAAACTTTGACCACAGACTTATTTGTATAATATCATAGAGGATTTTGGAATAACTGGATAAATTTGAGTATTTACAGGAAATGAGTTTTTGAACAAAACATCGTTAATCTCCTATACAGTTATTATGATACCAATATTATATATGAAAATGTAACTACTTTTAGGAGGAGCACACTGTAGTATTCACTTGTGAAGGTTCATGATGCTGGTACTTAATATAAAATTGTTCAGAAATTGGGCCAGCATGACAGCACAGCAGACTTAGTGCCTCCTGAGGCAAGCACAAGGATCAGGGTTCGATCCCAGCACCACACGCCAGGCACACTGAGCTGGCCACAGAGAACAGGTATGGTGGCATGCACCTGTAATTCCAGTGATGGGGAGGCTGAAAACAGGAGGATCACTATGAGCCCAGGCTGGGTAATGAGACCCTGTGCTAAGAACATTAAAATAATAATAATAATAATAATAATAATAATAATAGTAACAATAGTAATAGTAATAATGTGGTTGGAGAAATAGTTTGGTAGATTTTTGTTTTGCTATCAGGAATGTACACTAGGTTCATTCACCAGTCCATACAACAAAATGTTCTAAAAATATATATAATTGAAAAACAAAGATGCCTATGTGTTAGCCTATAAGCAAATGAAATGAAACATTAATTTTTATACCTAAGTAGATTATAAATTAATTCACTATATTATGTTACATTAAAAAGACAGTAATAGCAAGAAAATAAGCTCCTCTTCTGATATTAAGCTGAGTTTTTCATGAGAATCAAGGCCAGTACTGCGGAATGGGTAGGGATGCATGTGGAAAGGGTCGGTGAGAGAAAGTCGGGCCTTGTTCCTCAACCATCAGTCCTTCCCAGAGAACTCTGGTCTCACAACCAGCAGTATCCACCATCTGTCACCTACACACAGAAAGATAATAATGAGGGTCTGATAAAACATTCTGCACAGAGAACAGATGTGAAAATATGACCAGGATGGATTGTTGTTGCACTTATTTTATTTAAAATAACAAAAATGGAACACTTACAAAATATTTCACTAGCCTGTGAATTATTCTAAATAGACTCAAAATATACTAGAGGCACAATTATCCAGCTAAAATGCATATAATGTGTTTGTTTTATGTGCTGAATTTATACATTTGCTTCACAGTTTTTTGTTCAGATTTAAAAGCAATATTGTTTTGTTAAAAATTGAATTTTGCTTCATGATTTTAACTGAATAAATGAAAAGCTTCAGAATTTTATAGGACAAACTAAATTACTACTGTTCAACACCAAATATATCATATGCAAAACTTGTCCACATGAAATTAAAATTAAAATTCTGATTCAGTCCAGCAACCAGGCCCTGTGCATGAGTGAGAACACCCTGAGTCTGACAGAAACTCATTCGACCCAGTAACAAAGCCAGGAATTTGAGTGGAACTTCATTCATCAGACAGGTCCAGTATGGAAAACTGCCGCAGAATGCCTTGAAGAGAGGGCAGAGACAAGACCCATCCAGCTGATCCAGCAAGAGAACATCTGCCAGAGTGGCAGAGCAAGTTTACCTCTATAGGCTACAGCAAGAAGTGGAGCTCAGCAGCCATACCAAAGCCACACCCACATGGATGAGTTTGACCATGGTAGCCCCAGATCAGGTGTTAAGATACCAAGATGAACAGGGGCTAGGGATATAGCTTAATAGAATAAATGCTTGACTGGCGAGCACAAGGTTCTAAGTTCAATCCCTGGTATTGAATGACAAAAAAAAAAAACAAAAAAAAAAAACAAAAAAAACTTTGCCAAATCTATACACCAAAGGTCAGAAGGCAGCACTATACAAATGGTCTTCTCCTGCACCCTCTGGGTCATGATTCTGCCTGGGTCTACAGGGTGGATATCAAGGAAATAGCAGTAGCTCAGTCCTACAAGTGACACCTGGCCACCAGTAAGTGTTATAGACACTTTTTGTGTCCACAACATACCAGAACTTTGTGCAATATTCTATTCCCAAACTTCTAGAAATTCTGGTCATATATTTGTAAACTTTTTCTTAGTTGATATTTTTGTATACATTAACCTATTCAAATACTATATGAGTACTCTGAATTGATTACAGATTTGTACATATGATACACAACATTCTGGCCTCTAAGTTAGACTCATGATTTGATTTGCATTTTGGAATATTTTTTGAAATATTTAATTTAATTTTCATTTATTAATATTTAATTAAGTTTCTGAATATTGTTTAATTATACTTTTTGTTTTATGATTCTTACTGTATCTATAACTTGTAATCTACTTATAAGACATGGTATGATATTTTCTCCTAGTATTAGAAACTTTAAAAAGAAAAGAAAAGAAAAATTATATATACACATGTACAAGATAGGATAGATATCCAGTCACTTTGTCTTAGTTCACTGAGAATAAGTTTGTACTAATATTGTTTAGACAAGATGTCAGTCTGCACCTTGTCCTCTGAATAACCTATGAAGCCAATAATACACATGGTATTAATTATTGTAACCAGTGTAGTAACTTATTTTGAAACTGTTTCATTGCTATTTTATCTTTTTTCTCATTAAAATGAATTTTAAAAATAAGAAAAAACAAGAAGCACACCATGAATTCTACTGTTTACCAGGTAAGCAAAACACAAATAGAAATAGTGTATCGCTAAATACTATATTCCAGTTGTGACCACTGAGATTGAAATTGTTAGACAAGGGAGAAGCAATTATTTAATGAACCTTACAGGAAGAGGTATTACCCAGAATACCTGGCCTTGATATTTTTTCTGTTCTTTCCATATAAGAAGGTGAAATTTAAAATTGTGTTACTTCAAATGAGTTGGGTAAACTATATAAGGAAAAGAGACAGTACATAAAAAATCATTAGGTGCCTTAAATTGGAAATATTAATCATTCCATCAACATAAGTTGAGGAAGAACAATATTAATCAGCATAGCTAAAAGTTTGTCTCCTATCCACCAGCAAAGCATTGTCAGTAATTTCTCATAACAGAACTATGAAGTAGACACTGTCATCATATTAATTATACTCAGAAGGGAAAGAAAATGCAAAAAGCCTAATTTGTTCAAGTTGCCAAACAGTGTGGCTGTGTGCCACAAATTCAGCGGAAAAGAAATGTAGGTAGTTAAAAAGAGAGTTGAGTTAAAGGAGCATGTTTTCCCGATTCTTCCAGGTGATTCTTATGAAGCATCAGAAGCTATAGACTCAGTCTTCCCTGCTACCTACTGATAAAAGAAATCTCTATCAAGTCATCTCAATTGCATCTGACCAAGAATATAAATAGAACAGAAATGCAAGTCGAAGTGACTTCCAAAATATAAGAGAAATGTTCCATTACTGTTGTAATTGTCATATGTGCTTATGAGAAGCCAGAATCATGAGACAAGGTATCCCTCTACATGTACATAAGCTCAAGCCTGGCAACACACGATGATCCTCATGAAATTGTAGTAAACTGTGCCAGTTTCAGAAAGAAGACAAAGAAAGCTAAACAAAATTCAAGTTATTGTACATAATCTCTTAAATAAATGCCTTAACACTGAAATAAAATAAAATAAAATAAAATAAAAATTCCAGTTAGTCAAGCAAAATGATTTTAGGTAACAGATTTCCAGTTTGCTGATAATAAACACACTTTGTCAATCTAAAATCAACTTTTACCAAACATTTTGGTGAGTGAAAATTTCTGATAATTTTCTCCTTGCTTATACATCCAACTGTATAGTTTACAGCTGTCAGAAAATGGCATATTTATTCTTTTACAGAAATAAATTAGGTAAAGTTGATACATAACCACTTCCTTCAATCTCTCCCGACATAGCTTACAGCATGTACTAAGAAGACAAGCTTAGTTTGACCCACAAGTTCTATTTCTAACATGGCATTAGTTTCTTAGTCTCTCTGGGAATACAATAGAATTTTTAAAAATTTCAGTTTACTTATAAGCATATTTACATCAGAAAATGAGATATTCAAAATACTTTGATTTTTTTCATTAGAATATATTTATTGAAGGAAAGAAAGCTCCTATCTGAGAGAGGGACAGGAGGGGGGTCCTGAGTGGGTGTCCCCCGGAAATATTTTGATTTGCTCTCATATCATTATAGGTAACAGATTTTTTTTTTTCCTCTGTATTTTAACAAAGAATATACAGGGTGTTCAAGGCCTCACTGCTAGAACAGACTCATAGTGATCCACCTGTTTACAGCCACCCAAGAGCTGGGATTACAGGCATGTGCCACCACGCCCAGTCTCAATTGTTGTCTCAGTGTACCCTAGTGGTGGGACTGGCAGGACAGGCCCAGGGATCGAAGTTCGGCCCCTGCATCTGCTTGCAGGCACTTTAATCAGCTGAGCTATTTGGCTGGTCCTTAGATTTAAACCAGTAGAGTTTCTTAATTCACAGCCACATTTTGATTTTCTTTGTTTTTCAGAGGTATACCAAAGACAAGACAAATAGCTTTAGCTGCTTTCTCATTACTGAGAGACAATACCAACATCGCTCATGTAAGGGAGGAAGAATTTAGACTGGCTAACAGTTTGCAGAGCTCTGAATCATAGCTGGCTGGCCCCCGCGTGATGGCATGGCACAAACTGCTCATGGGTTTGCCATTGGAAGTAGAGAGAGGGCAAGTGATGGAATGTGGAGCTGTACCCTCCCAAGCCACATTCCCAGGTACTACCTCGTCTGACCACTGTTTATCTGTCGAGATCTCTTCTAGGTAAGTTCATCAGTCCTGTGATCTACTGATGAGTATCATGCTCCCATGGTTGTCACAGGGAGGTTTGGTGGAGACCATCAAAGCTAAGGGCAGCAGCATTAGTTGGGCTCTGACTGTGACTTAAGTAATATTCTAAAAAGGACGATTTATGTTAACTTGTTTAATATTCACATCAGATCTATTACTTTTTGTTTCAAACTTGAGATTTCTGAAACATAGTTTACCAAATGTTTCTATACACAGTCACACAATTGGTAATGTTAGAATCAAGAGACTATCTTTCCTCAGACTTCCAACATTCAAACGCATGGGATATTTCTTCTATTGTAAGAACTCAGATGGTATCGATCCTTGTCAAACACTTTTCGTAGTACAGATTTGCAATGGATAATGTATATATTCAGCATGGGTTTGGTACATGTACATACTGCATATTAATACTTTTATATTCCATTTCTCTTCTGCTCTTTCCCCTAACCATTCATTTCTACTAACCATTCATTTCTAGGTCCCCTTCATGTCTGTAAAATTATAAATTCCACATATCCTACAATCTTTTTTTTTTTGTTGTTGTTGTTTTTGTTTTGTTTTGTTTTGTTTTGTTTTGAGACAGGGTGTTGCTATGCAGTTCAGGCTGGCCTTGAGCTCACATTTGTAGCCCAGGCTGGTCTCAAATTCACACTGATCCTCCTGCCTCAGCCTCTCAAGTGCTGGGATTATAGGTGTGCGCCACCATGGCCAGCCTCCATATCCTATAATCTAACTTGTATTGTGCTTTTTAAATTTTTTATATTCTAATATATTATGTATAAGAAAAGATATGTAATATCCTTTTCTGATTTATTTCATTTACAGTTATGGTCTTTATGTACATTCTTTTTTTCTGAAATAACTCAAATGTATCCTTTTTCACTGCTGAGTAGTACTCCATTGCATATATATATTATATATTATATATATATATGACATTTTCCTTATATATCTGTTGATGGCCATATAGGACACTTCAACTTCAACTATTTAACCTTTAACTATTATTAGTTATGTTGCTATATAACAGTGATGCTAGATGCGTCACTATAATACATGTCTGAAGTTCTTTCAGGAAGATATTCAGAAGGTCAATAGCAGCTTTGGATGAAATTACTATTATTAGTTTTTGGAGAAATCGCCATAGTGATTATCATAGATGTACTAGCTCACATTCTAACCAACAGTGTGTAAAGGCTCCTTCCCCCACTCCCTAAGAAGTGTGTGTTGTTTTCTGAGTTCTTACTTATAGCCATTCTTTCTGGAGTTCTTTGATTGTCAGTGTTATTAAATTTGTACTATCTTATAGGCCAAAGATATCAGAAATTTTTCACATATTTATTGGACATTTTACTTTTTCTAAGTAGCATCTGTTCATTTTAATTCTTCATTTTTAGATGGAGTATTTTAATACTGTTGGGTCTATTACCTTTCATCAATTAGGTCTATTAGGTTTATAAACTTTGATCTTGCCAAACACATTAATGATTTATTTTTGTTTTTCTTCTGCTTTATTTCTTGCTTTGTTATCTTGCATGTTAGAAGTAGAATTAGATTTTCTACTTCTTTAACATCAATGTCCATTGTCTATTTGATGTTGTATTTTCTCCACACCAGTGTTTGCTGGATCATCTTCAGGTGAGCTAAGAGTTTTTGGAATCATTATGTAGCCTTGTATTGTCATGCTTATTTTATTTGTTGTGCTGATATTTGGAATTGACCATAGTGGATAGGCTCTGTTGTTAGTGTGAAAATTATTTTAGTTAATGCCTGCTTCCCAATACTGTGATCTTGTTGGTAGTTGCTTTTTGGTATTTATTGATGTCTTCACCCTACTCAGTTTAATAGGCTCAGACTGTGCTGTTCTGCTGTAAGGAGAGAATCCGAACTGATTATATCAACATGAACAGAGCCAAACATCTCTCACTTGTGTAGACATAAACTTCAACTGTTTAACTATTTAACACTAACTGTGAAGCCTACAATGTACCTCTAGGATAGGTAAGCTTGAATGTGCTGAGTGGGGCAAAGAAAAAGGAAAAGGGAAGAGGGTAGATCAGAATGAAGAGAAAAAGAAATAAGCTGAAAGAAATGTGACAACATGGACTGAACGAGGACAATATCCTGCCCATGGCTTAGGCAGGAAGCTGATGGAGAGAAGGTTTGAGAGAGTATTTGTGGGAGTGCGAGAAAGCATAGAGTGTAACCGAAGTTTATTGAACAAAACTGCGAAAGGGTCATAACCTGATGCATGTTGTGTTGGATACTTACGTGACTTTAGTAGGGAATAGCCTGAATTTCCCATGAAAGATATTATTTCAGTTAAAGCACTACTTAATTATTGTTCTCCTTTCCATATACATATTTTTTTTCTCATGCACATTAGATAAAAGGCTAAAGGAAAAGAGTGAAGAAAGAGATCCTATATAGTTGAAATAAAAATACTAAACCATCTTCCCAGCACCATTTATTTTGTAGCCTCAGTTCAATCAGTAAGTTCTCCCCTCTACGTTCACAAGTGGAAAATACTTGACCTGTACCTGTAATGGTGGGTGTGGATGGATTTCTAGGTCTCGTTCTTTCCACCCTTTTACTATATTTAGTGTCACTGTGGCTTCAAAGTCCTTCTGTTCCTCAGCCTGCACAGCCAGCTCCTGCTGGCCTCTGAGCTGCCCCTCCCTCTATGATCTGTTCAATTTCCTGCCTATGGGCGAGGAGGCCTGTTGATATACATGGACCACAGAGTGTTATCGCCGAAAGCCTTGCTCTGGGCATGCTTAAAGAGAGATATGCATCTTTTCCTAGGATAAGCTCAATAAGTCACAGAGGGGAAGGTGTAGGGCGGTTGGTTTAGCACTCAGGATCTGCTGATTTCTGCATGAGTTTTCTCTGTTTTCATTCTCACTCTGCTTGGCAAACCCCGTGACTGCTTTTATGTTCTCCCTCCAGAAGACTTCTGACAAGTGCACTGCAGTTCATCTTCTGTCGAATGCCACTCGGCTTTTTCCCATGATTCTTCCTGCCTTGATTTCTGTAAAGAACATCAGTTTGCAGCTCACAGACTCTGTGGTGCTTGAGGGCACACTCTGTTCAGCCATCCTCACAAAAGGGTGCAAGGCTCTTGTTTGGGCAGATGATGGTAGGCAATGAGGAGTGAGCAGATTATTCCATTGTGCAAATCTCTCAGTACTGGGGGAGCAGGATGTGTAAAAGTGTATTCCTGGGCCAATACTTTAAAAAATCTTCCTAGGGTCTCCTGCCAGCTCACAATCCTTCGTATCCTGGACTTTCCTCCATTATAATTCATGTTCTTAATCAGGGGGACAACTATACTTCCTCAAATTCTGCTCTACAGCTTTTAATCTCTGGTACACTGTTCCGCATGTTGTTGTACGTCATTATGTGTCGGCGCTGAAAGAAATGACAAGAAGAACCTATGAATTCAGCTCAGAGGTCTCATTGAGATCAGTCTCTCTGGAAGTGAGCCCCAACCCACAGAAGCATCTTACTTTTATTGAGTACTCAAAGACAGGCTAAGGAATGTGCTCACATGCATAATTACTTTAGTTAAGAAAGACTATAATCTCTGTCAACCTTCACTATTTGTCTAAAGCTAGACTAATACAAATGTTAAATAAAAAGACTACATTAACATCCCAAACAAGGGAGAAGACAACAATCAAAGAGCCATCAGGATAAGCTATTATCTGCCTGCCTAAATCCCAGCTTTCTGGAATTCCTAAATAACAGACTACAGCTGGCCCTGGGCTTTGTTTATTGTTTTCTGCTTCTTAAGATGCTAGTTTCTTATCTCTACAGCAAATATTTTGTTCCTTTTCTTGGTAAGTATGGTACAATTGTTATAGTCCTATTTCCGTGACCTTCCTACTACTGATGTGCACTTCCCACTCTATAGGTATCTTGTTGTTGTGTTTTCCTTAAATTTTAAGAGACAAAAAAATAGTAAAAAAAAAATAGAAATGATACAAAATTTTACTAAATAAAATGACAGGAACTCAACAAGGCTTATTATATCACATATTGTTATCTTTAAATTAGTTATTCAGATAAAGAGATATAAGCATGCAAAATTGGTCAAAAAAATGGTCAAAAATAATTAAAAGGAAGAAGAAAAAGAAATTAAGGATTAACTGTTCCTTTCAATAGACCAGCAGAAACCGTCAGCACAATTATCCAAGCTATTCTATGTATTTTCCCCTTTTGGATGCTAGATCATATTCCACGAAGGTGTGTACCCAACACGAGGGGTACAAGGTATACCCCCATCTAGGACAATGTGACATTCCTTTGTTAATCATTCTGAATCTGAATTTGGATAGGATGAGTTTCTCCTTCACTTTGCCTTCCTGTGTCTGGCTTCTCTCTGTGATTTCTTTCTAGCTGTGATTTCTGGAACACATCTTTGGAGTCTCTCACATGCTCTGTTGCCCAAGCAATCATTGAGGACAGATTCTGTCAACGTTTCAAACACATGAATCTCATGAAATCTCAACAGTTACCACAGTTTTTAACTGAGATACCATTAAAGATACATTGGTTGAAGTAAAAGCATTCAATTTCTTGCCTTTATTTCCTATAGCCTCACCCTTCAGGCATACAGGGAAACCCAGGAAATCTATTGAACTCAATTTAGCAACATTCCTTGGCAATGTGGAGAATTCACTCAAAGCCTTCCATAGGCTAGACAAAATATTGCTGAGGTACACCAAAGACAATTTAAAAACAATGTTTTTGCAACACTAAGTTTAATTTTATAGATCCTAATCAACTAATAGATGGATTGGAAAAAGGTTGTTTACATTTAACAACTTCCAGGTGCAGTTTGGCAGCACAGAAGAGTGGAGGCAGAGTTGGGCCACAGGCTTCTTGGAGGACAGGCTGAGGTCAGTGAGGACTCAGGACATGAGAGAACCTGTGCTGTAACATCCCATAACCCAGAGGTGTCCCAGATTTTCTGGTCAAGGAGATTATGGGACCTCAGAGGAAAGGGATGAATGAACAATCGTGTGTCTAAGGAGAGTCACCCAGAGAAAAACAATCTCTCAGGCTTTCACAGAAAGCAAACTGGTCAAGCAGTGGCCGTGACTCATCCCAAAGGCTGACACTGAAAACAGTTCTACAAAGCACTGTACATGGTTCCAAAGTTAATCCTGAGGGGATTTGACTTGGAAGATACAAAAGATGAATGTTTTGTTGTATAGGTCTTACTTTGACTTACCCTTGATCATCCAGCGGAAAAGCTTAATTACAAGGTATAAAACGCAGAACTAGATTAGTATGATGAGCTGTAAGAGGCTTACATCAACAACCTCCAAAATTGCCAGTTTCACCAGTAACCCAACGCAATTATGGAACATTGGACTATGTGTATACATCTACTTCCTATCAGTTCAAAGAGAAGAAATTTATTTTTCTTTCCTTACCAATATTGATTAGAAAATGTATCATGTCTACATCGTGTGCTCTGTATTACTATTATGAGGGCAATATGCAATGTGTCAATTTTTGCGAATGTACTACTAATGTGTTGTGAAACTATCATATTGATATTTCTTATTAAAAGTAATTTTAAAAAGAAAAGTATACCCATGAGGTAGAAAAGTAATGCCATACTAATATGTTAAGCTGTAAAATGCTCATTAAACAAAGAGGGGAAGATAGTATGGGAATACATATGAATACACCTAGGTTAATAATACAAAAGCTTTATTCACATTAAATTTTTTAAATCGGCTGCCAGACTGATCTTCTGCTGCTAGACAAAGGAAAAGAAATTTCCTTTATCACAGCCTGTTTTCTTTCTAAATGATATTAATCAGTGGGTTCCAAGAATTATCCAGAAATGAGGGAGAGGGTTTGCTTCTGTTATTACAAATACTGGAGAAGTAATTTGGGTACCAGCTCTATGTATAAAATCTAGAAAATGAGTAAGTGTAAACATTCTGATACAAAATCTGCAATTGATGAAAAAACTCACTTCAGACTTTATAGGACAATAAGAAATCAATCTTCTATAACTGAGACTGGGAGAAAACCAGAGAGAGAAAACAAAAGAGATTAAAATTAGCTGCCTTGTTGTGGCTCCAAAATCAAAGGTCTGATTCTCTTGGCTCTAAGAAGAGCTCGGTGATGATAAAGTTCACCCGCTATAGCTGTCGGCAGCCAGGCCAGAAAAAGAGGGATTGTTTCAAGAGTCCCACAAGCCCTGCCTTGACTGCCAAAGCAGCTTCTTAGAAGTGAGACTGCACTCTGAGGTGAAGGCCCCAGAGCTCAGACTCAGCTTCCCAGATGGTCCAGTAGGACTAATGGGCACTAGGCCTGCCTGCTCCCTCTGGCCAGACAGTCTCTGTCATCTCCACAGAGGAGCCCTAAGAAATCATGACCAAAAGAAAACCCAGCCTATTGCTGGACATTGGCACAGGTCTCTTTGTTTTTCTCTAACCCTGACTTTCCTTCCAGTTACCATACCTCAAAAATTAGAACAATATATGCAAATAAAATTAGCTTGCTGATGTCACTGTTCTCTCATACTATGTAACTAAAAATAGAAAAAATAGCGTATTCTACTTTTCAAGAGTTCTCAAAATTTAGAGATAATTACAATTAAAGCTAAAGAGACTTAAAACAAACTGTCAGATTCCATAAATAAAAGGGTTTAAGCTATTCTACCTACCAAAGACAAAAATGCCTGGTGTCTTTTGAGGGCCTTTAGGTAGAACCTCTGGAGATTGTCTCTGACTGCTAATTCCCAACTACGGCCACCATCAGCCTGAAGAATCCAGAGCGGTCATCGCCCATAAATCCTTCATGGCAGTCTGGGAGTTAGTTAGTACTTCCAATGGAAGTGTCATAGATTTTAGCCCTTATGCCTCTTCCTGGATGGCAGAAGGGAAGGAATTAAAATGGAAATACCGCATTATTACTCAGGCATGTGTTTACCACCTTTACCTGTTGCTTGTAGGACCTAGTTATTGGAACCCTTCTAACTGTACCATTACATATCAGAATTGTTTTTTATATACATGATCAAATTCTTCTATTAGCTTTAATTTTTCTAGGGATAATATCTATATTCTCAGGACAAGGACCAGATTCTGACTTCCAGTACGACTACATCACTTGTGGCAAGACTCCTTTTCTATGATGCTGTTCCAACATCTGCTAGAGGTGTTAAAGGAAAGAAAAGAAGGAAAGCTTGAACTCATGATAACCTTTATATCCACAACTGCTACAGCCAGAGTAGCATTGAGCCAAGGAGTACAAACTGTTCATTTTGAGCAGCAATGACACAAGGACTTAAAAGAATTATGGACTTCTCAAGGACACATAGACTCAGAGTTAAAAAATAAGATCAGTGATTTAGAACAAGCTGTTGTTAAGTTGGAAAGTCAAATTGTTAAGCTACAATGTCAACCTTGTTTAAAATGTGATTGGAGTACTTCTTCATTTTGTATGACTCCCATTTCATGGAACCAAACTTGACTTGTTACAAACTATCTGTAATTGCACTGAAAACATTAATCCTTTTCGTGTTATCTCATGGTTTAGTGAAAGTGTAGTAGAGATTAGTGTATGTTATCTCTGTACTGTTTGTATATCCTCTTTAGTGTGGCAATGAGGCCAAATTCAGCAAGAAGCTAAGGATCAAAAGTCTGCAGTCCTTAACTTAATGCTTAAAAAAAATACTTTTAGCATTAAAAAATAAAAGAGGGAATATTCAGAGATAAAGATCTAACATCTTAAGAAGTGGAGAATAATAAACAAAGTCCAGAGACAGTTGTACTGGGTTACTTGGGGATTCCCAAAACCTGGGATTCAGGGAGGCAGATAACAAATTATTCTAATGGCTCCTTGATTGTTGTCTCCTCCCTTGCCTGGGATGTTAGTGGTTGTCTCCTCCCCTGCTCGGAATGTTTTCAGTTAGCATTTGTACTAACCTAATATTAGGTAAATGGTAAAAGAAGTACTGATCTCTAGTCTGTACTCACCAAAGCAGTTATGCACATTCCTTAGCCTGTCCTTGAGTACTCAATAAAAGTAATATTCTTATGTGGGTTGGGGCTCACTTTGAGAGAGATAAGTCTCAGTGAGTCCTCTGAGCTACCTTCAAAATAAATAAATAAATAAATAAATAGCAATTTAAAAAAATAAATAAATTTTTGGGCATTAGAGAATTGAGGCCACTTACCTTGACAGTTATTTCTGTCATTGTGCTATGTTTTTGCTGCTGACTCATTTTTCACTTCTACTTAACTGCTCATCTGGCTTGAAGTACTTTTTTTTTTTTTTTTTTTTTTCTTTTTTGGTCTTCCCTTTAAGAGGAAATAAATATAAAATAGCAATGAAACAGTTTCAGGAAGGGTTATCCCCTGCCCCCGTCACTTTACCTGTCTCAGAGTTCTTTATAGGTGAGTGTAGGTATCGAACCACCATCCCCTGTGCCTGACTGGGATTGCTTGCACACGTGCTTAAACCACTGAGCTAACCTGAAAGACCCAATGAAATGGTTTCAGAACAGGTTAGTAGGACAGTTACAATAATTAATTCATTGCACATTATTGTCTCCATAGTAGTTATTGAGAGGACAAGACACAGATATGATATCTTGCCTAAACGATATTAGTACAAATCTTTCTTCTTATTGAACTAAGAGAAAGTAGCTGCATATTTTTTTTTCTGTCTTTTTTTGAGACAGGGTCTCGTTATGCAGTTCAGGCTGGCCTTGAGCTCACTTTTGTACCCCAGGCTGGTCTCGAACTCACACTGATCCTCCTGCCTCAGCCTCCAGAGTGCTGGGATTACAGGTGTGCGCAACCATGCCCGGCTAGTAGCTGCATATTTATCCTGTCTTGTATACACATGTATATATTTTTTTCCAATACAAAATGCTCCTTTATTTATACGGCCCTTTTTTTTGTTTGGTTTTGTCACAGATAGGTGTCCCGTTGCTGCTAGAGAAGCTGTAGGCCTAAAGTATTCTTGTATTAGGATTTTCACCATTGTTGACTTCATCGTCTCTTTCAAGGATATCCTTGAGGAATTTTCAAAGTGTTGATTTCCAGTGGCCCGTCAGGATGGCTCAGTGGTCTAAAGAACCTGCTTAGGAAAGCTTACGTGGTTCGAACCCAGGCACTAAAGTGCTGCACCAGCCCTGCCCTCAGGGCAGGCTGAGCTGGCCATAAAAAATAAAATAAATAAAATAAAAATAAATAAATTAATTAATTAATGGAGCTGGGCGTGGTGGCACACGCCTGTAATCCCAGCACTTGGGAGGCTCAGGGAGGAGGATTGGTGCGAGTTTGAGACCAGCCTGGACTACCAAAGTGAGTTCAAGGCCAGCCTGAACTGTATAGCGAGACCTCTCAAAAAGTCCAAATAAATAAATAAATAAATAAATAAAAATAAAATAAAATAAAGTGTTGATTTCCTGATCACAAATTTCTTAAGGAGCTATGTGCTTATAAGGAAAATTTATAATTCCAGTAGAGATTTTGATTTTGCAAAATTAGTTTAGATTCTCTCACCCAAATTTACCTGTAACTACATGACCGGGTTTTACTGAACTCTAAGCATATGGGGCTATATGATATGAAGTCCAAATTTTTTAAAAAATTTTCTATTTGAATTAGTATTCTAATGGTCATTTTTGGTATGTAGAAAGATCTTATCATTACATATTGATTTTATAATCAACTATATCATTTTCCCATATTCTGATTATATATATATATATAGAGAGAGAGAATAATCTTTTTTAATAAGCATAATATATGTCATAAAAATGTTTCTTTTCAGGACCCGAGTGCCATTTCAGCTGGCTACACGGCACCTGGACCAAGCCCCAGCTCCCAGACTCTATCCATAACAATTGGACCCAGTGTGCAGCACCTGGACCAAACCCCAACTCCCAAACTCCAACCCGGACCCCACCACCATCTTGACTGGGCCAACCAACAGACTCAGCCTTGGTCCATTTGCTGACTCATCAACAACCTGAACTCAGATTTCACCTACCTTCCCAACCAGGGCTCACATCAGTCAGGTAAGAACTCTCTGAGCCCAAGTATATCCTCCAACTCAACAACTGCCCAAACCCCGACTATACCCATATTCCCCGCATGGCCACCCATTGTCCTCACAAGGCTGACTACCATCCTCACACAGCCAGCCACTGTCCTGGCCCATGGGGCCTTGAGGTAGCCAGCCACCTGAGCTTCGACTCACAGCCAGGCACGTCTGGACGGGAACAAGCTTGGTGGATTCAGACCCAAATTTCCATTGGTGCTAACTGTACAAGTTCACCGAGGAGCAGAGATCACTGCTACAAAACATAATAAAGGGAAGAAGCAAGATCCAATCCCAGACCCTGAGTCCACACAAAACAAATACAGGAAACACTACTATGGAAGAAAATGGGAATCATGCAGACAAAATCTCTGAATCAGTAGCAGTTGAGGTTGAAGGGCAAGTGCAGAAACATATAGAGCAACTCAGATCAGAGGTAATATGTGAAGTAAAAAAGGAAATGTATGGAAAAATTAGACTCTGAAGTGGAAAAACGACTGCAGAAACATATAGAAGAAACCAGAGCAGAAATAACCTCTGAAGTTAAGAAGGACCTCTGTAAATCAATAGCATCTAAAGTAGAGGAACAACTACAGAAAGGTACAGAGGAGAACAGGGCAGAAATAATGTCTGAACTAGAGAGAGAAGAGGATAACCATAATGAGAGACTTCAGGACTACTAAAAAAGACATTGATAAAAAATTAGAGGAGAATAGAAAAATGTTGGATTCCCTGACTGAGGAATATAAGAAAGAAATAGATCACATGAAACAGTTTCAAAGAGATACACAAGAAAATAAAATCTCAATCATAACCTGGCAAAACCGTATGAACCAAAGTGAAGATAGAATCTCAGATCTTGAAGACAACATCTCAGCTAGTGAAAAGGTAAGAAAGGATTGCTTAAAAACAATGAACATGCAGGAAAAAATAATTCAACATCAGCAAGATGATGCAAAAATGAACAATGTGAGATTAATAGGAATCAATGAGAAAGAAAGAGTTAACACAATGATAAAAAAAGAATATGGGCAGAAGCAATAGCAGAAAACTTCCCAAATATGAAAAAACAATATGGCATACAGTAAGAGAAGCATAAAGAACTCTAAAGAACATCAACCAGGCTAAAAACATACCCAAACATATAATAGTCAAGATTCCAGAAATTCAACAGAAGAATAATATGTTAAAAGCTGCTAGAGAAAAGAAATACATCACATTTAAAGGAAAATCATCAGAATAATAGCAGATTTCTCTTCATAAACCATGAAGTCAAGAAGAGCATGGAGCAGAGTGCTTCAAGTCTTCCATGAAAACAACTTTCAGCCCAGACTACTGTATCCAGCAAAACTCTCTTCCAAGTATGAAGGAGAAGTGAAATATCTCCACAACAAGGAACAACTACAGAATTTCATGACATCAAAGCCAACCCTACACAGTATACTAAAAAATATTTTAGAGCAGGACCAAAAAGACCGAAACTCAAGAAATGAGAACATAAAGATCCCACCAAATAGGGTACTCAATTAAACACAACAGAAAAAGGGGTAAGCAGTAGGAAGTAAACATCATGTCAATCATAAGTCAACATATTTCAATTATAACCATCAATGTAAATTGACTCAATTATCCAATTAAAAGAAGTAGACTAGCAGAGTGGATAAGCAAGCAAAATCCAACAATATGTTGTATGCAAGAAATGCACTTAGCTCATAAAGAAACTCATAGGTTAAAAGTGAAAGGATGGAAAACAATACTACACTCTCCAGCACCTAAAAAAAAAAAAAAAAAAAAAAAAAAAAAAAAAAAAAAAAAAAAAAAAAAAAAAAAAAAAAAAAAAAAAAAAAAAAAAAAAAAAAAAAAAAAAAAAAA